>SKCR01039832.1:0-135871 GCA_019454045.1 Zanthoxylum bungeanum
TATATGCGGCAGAGGGAAATCATCTTTCGGACAAGCGTTATTGAGATCTCTGTAGTCTACACACACATTCTAACCTTCCCATCCTTATTCGGTACCGGTACTATATTAGCCAACCATTCAGGATATTTTACTACTTCCAGGAACCCCACATCTATCTGTTTCTTAACTTCCTCTCTGACTTTCTCATCCCATTCTGGTCTCATCCGTCAGAGTTTCTGTTTTACTGGCCTCATATTCGGATAAGTCGGTATTGTGTGTTGGGCAATGTTTCTGTCTACCCCAGGCATGTCCTCATAGGACCAAGCAAACACCTTAGCATATCTAACCAACACTTCTTCTAGTTTCTTCCCTCTCTTCGGAGGTTACTTCACTGCAATCAGAATTTCCTTGGGGTCTCAAGTGTACCCAAGTTAAATGCAGTAGTTCTGGCCGAACTGATGTCAAATATGCTTGATTCATGCAGTGTAAATGGAAATGACTCAGGCAAGTAAGCAAAAGAGATGTCTTATTATTGGATAATGCAGAAGTACATTCAAACAAATCAGGAAGGTAAATGTCTTCATCATCTATAGACACTTCTTCTCTCTCGCAATCAGTTCTTCCTTAGACTTTTCGTCCTCTCCCAGAGTCAGGCCCTCCAACTTCATCAATTCTTCCTCCCAATTCTCTGCTTCCACAGCTTCTTTAGTCAGCGGTTTCTCACCCAACAAATCCTAGAAGATCTCAAATCCAGGTACCACAATCCCATTAACTTCCACAGGTTCAGGCTCCCCTTGATATCCCGAAGCTTTCACAAAACATTCCATCAGTTTTAGGCTCCTTTTCTTGACCTTCGGCTTTTCTTCATCAGATCTGTACCCCAAACCCTTCCGAGTAGTCTGTCCTCTGAAATCTGGTAATTTTGAACCTTTACCCTGCTCAAACTTCATTTTCTCCATAATCCTAGTCACCCTAGGATCCACCCACTCCTCAAAAGTAGCTGACACCTGAAACCTCGTGAAAGGTTGTATCTCCAAGGCAGCCACGGCATTATCTAACTCAGCACGGATAGTAACAACTTCTCCCTCATACGGGAACTTGATCATCTGATGTAAAGTGGAAGGCACGCCCCCAAGTTTGTGAAACCAAGGCCTCCCCAACAATAAGGCGAAAGTAGCCGAGATGTCCAGTACTATGAACTCAACCTCATCTTCAATCGGTCCTACCTTGACCATAGCCACAAAGGTACCCTCAACTCCCCTTTTATTGTCATCATAAGCCTTAATAGTCATGCTGGAGGGGTCCAAGTCTGTTGCTTTCATACCCAATCTTGCCAGAATTTTCAGCGGGCACACATTGATGGACTAACCGTCATCCACCATTACACATGAAGTTTTCTTGCCCCTCACCTCGGCCCTGATAAATATAGGCATGTTATGATTCCTCCCCTCTGCTAGGAGTTCATCCTCAGAAAAAGATATCAGCAAAGCTGCTTTCTGAACTGACCCAACAAACATTGCAGGGTTGGCGTCTTCCGGTACCATAATCTTGCCCAATGCCTCAACCATGGCTTGCCTATGCTCCCGAGATGCACATAACAGTTCCCAGATACTCACTTGTGCTCTAGTCTTCCTCAATTGCCTCATCACTATATCCCCCTCAGTATTTTCTGCAGTCTCAACCACTTCTCTACCATCTGTCAAAACTTTTTTACCCTTATCTTCCATATCATTGTAAAAATGACCACTGCACGTCATTCCCCTTACTTCTTCCTCGTCACTGCTAGAGAAATCAAGCCAAAAAAATTTACCATGCTCAGTCTCATCTTCACTAGTATTATCCCAGATTCCCAGGCAAAAGGCTTGAAGGTGAAAGGATTTTAGGACAAGGTCTTCTGGGAGGCCAGAATTGATCATATAGGCTGGTGGTGGTACGGCACGGTAGTTGGGTAAGGGGTTTCTGTGTGTGTCAGGCTGTTCTGTTTCTGGGTCAGGTATTTTCTTTCTTGGATTCTATCAGGTCTTGGATTTCATGGCGGAGTCAGGCGCAATTGTCGGTGTCCATGGCCCTTTTTGTTGGTGAAAGTGACAGTAAAGGCTTAGGTTATAATGTGATGGCGGGGGATGGGTAATGGTTTGGTTTCCAAGGGTTTTAAGAGCCCTTGCCTCTTCAGTTTCTCTAGCACTTTTGACAGAGGTCTTCCCAAGTTGGAAAATCTCCGGTTCCGGATAGCGGCAATCTCAGTAGAAACGGGCTTTGTTCCCGATGTCCCCCCAATGGGCCTCTTGTTAAGACCATAGAATTTTCTATTCTCGGCCTCTTCTTCCTCAATATCCATGACAGTTTCCCTCAACTGCCGAAAATCAGCAATCATGGAGGTCATCCTCCTCAACTTGCTGTAGATGGAGGGCTTGGTGCCTTTGATAATCATCTTAATCTGATCCTTCTCCGAAGGCCTAGTCTGCATCTTCAACAACTGACCCCTCCATCGGTCCCACGTACTCCTTAAAACTCTCCTCCGATTTCTGCTTAACATTCTCCAGATCACGAAGTGACAGATCGATCTCTAGGTCGGTGACATATTGCTTCAGGAAGGCATCAGCCAACCCCCTCCAATCTTCTTCACTTTTCTTCTCCAAACTGTGGTACCACACCACGGGAGCTCCTTCAAGTGACATTCCAAACATCTTCTGTACTTGGCGCTGAGATAAGCCAACAGAACTCATGACTGATACAAACTGTCGGAGATGCACCCTTGGATCCCCATTCCCGTTAAACTTAGCCATATCAGGCATCTTGAACTGTGCCGGCAACTGTTCCTCAAAAGTCAGTGTGTCATAATCCAGCAAATCCTCATTCTTACCCCTCATCTTGTGGGTAACTGACTCAACCTGATCCCGAAGTTTCTGTAACTCTGCCTGAGACCCAGATACTCTGTCTGCTGTATACTCTGCCATATCATCATCAAAAGTGGGGTATCATCCCCCAATCTGTTCGGAGTCCCTCTTGCCTCACATCTCTGGAATTAACCCCGGCATGAGACTCAGCTATACCAGCCATAGCGGTAGTCAAAGCTTGCAACTGTTCAGTGACCTTGGCGAGACCGTTCTCTAACTGATCCATACGGGACATCTCATTATCGGATTCACTCATACTTGTTCTTTTAGTGAGTCTTGTCCCTTCTCTAACCCAAACGGTATATATGATGTCTTTTTGAGACATAGATGGTGTTAACATGATATATGTATGTATGGGGTGCATGAGATGCATGTAACATATATAACATACTAAATCAATTAAAACTTTCAAACAAATCGGGCCGTTATCATTTTAGAAGCTTTCGGGCTAATTGTTATATGAGTGAACTCATCCCAGTTTAAATGGCCCAACGAGTTAACATCTCATAACAAAGAGCCCAACTAAATCCAAATGGTAACGTTCCGAACACAAACACAAAGTGGCCCATCAATACTTAGAAACCTTTGGCCCAACCGTCATAAAATACGTTCTTGTCCCAGTTTAAATGGCCCAACAAGCCCATATCTCATGACAAGTGGTCCAAGTGGATCCAAAGACGATGTTCCCAAACACAAGCATAGAAGAAGGATAATGCAAACATAACGTAATAATTTCTACATAATGGCCCATCAACATTTCAGAAGCTTTGGGCCTAATAGTCATAAGGTACGAACTCGCCCCAGTTTAAATGGCCCAGCAAGTCCGCATTTCTGACAATAATCCAACTGCATCCAAATGAGGATCGTCCACAAGCACATACTCAAGGAAATAATTGTTACTTTAGCCAACCCGGTCTATGGGTGGGTTAGCAAGAGTGTAGACAAAGGCTCTCACCGGCGAAGGATGGCCCACAACTAGGTCTCCCCACTCACTCAAGGTTCGATCGACCAAGTGAGCGCACCCTTTTTTATACACTGAGGTACGTGCCAATGAGCTATGGTGTGTGACGGACTGTCAAATGGATTTCCCATTGTAGATTCCCCAGAGGGGAGGTGGAGCGAGGCTCACTTAAATACCCAAGCCTCTTAGGCTCTTATCGCTTGGTGTCAGGAATAAACAACGAGTCCTCCAAATTAGTCCATCACAATAGGCTACGAGTAGATGGCTATCTAGGTGCCTTTACAGCTTTTCCTTCTAGAAAGGTAGTGAATGAAGGAAGACACCAAACCATTACCTAGCCTCAAAATGCCTTTGATTAAACCCCCACTTTATCCACTATAGACACGGTCAATTAAAACATAAATCCAAACATCACAAGACAATATTTCGGGGCTGATTCTTTATCCCCAGTGGAGTCGCCAGACTGTGGACAACAGAAACTGGGCGACGCAAGATGTTCTAGGCTCGCGGCACTAGTTGGGAGTACGGAGTAGCCACGGAGGACTAAACTGGAGAATAATGGAGTCGCCACCCGGTGTGAACCAGGAAAATGAGATTTAAGGCCGCACTCACCCCTCGCAAGGGAAGACCTCAAACCGTTGGGTTCGGAATGGTCCCTTACTTATATCACTTGTAATGAAAGGATTCATGTAATAATTTAATCAAGTTTAAGTAACATTATTTCCAAGGGTATCATGCTTCTAAATTCACATGTCAAGATAAAACTTACACCTAAATTTACATACATTTCACATCTAAGATTGCATGCTTGAAAGTACATCAAATGAGCGACGAACATACAACTTTATTGGCATATTGTATCATGGAAACACAAACACACATACTAACCACACAAGCACACATGAGAGCACTTTCCCAAGTGATACGTGGAATTGTATCCCAAGTACAGACCGTACTACCGTCCATTCGGAATCGGCTACGGAATTTATGTCTGGGTTTCCATCCGATATATCACAAGAAATAATACTCAAATGTTATCATGACATAGGTATATGAATTGTAATACGTTAAACACATTATACTCATACATGTAGGGAATACAGATGAATGACACTTAAACAATCTTGCATAATACAGAGGGGGCAACCAGGTTCATCATGCGAAGGGATGGCTACTAGAAAACTATGCATGAAATATGATGAAAAAAACTTAGTTCAGTGGGTGAGCGTTCACGTAGCGTTCGAGGAACGCGTTCGAACGGTAAATAAAAGGTTCGCGTTCGTATGGCGTTCGAGAATGCGTTCGAACGGAACCAGACCTGATGCATGATAAGACAAAGAAAGTGCGTGCGCTTTCGCGTAGCGTTCGAGGAACGCGTTCGAACGGTAAATAGAAGGTTCTCGTTCGAGTAGCGTTCGTAAACACGTTCGAACGAAAATGAAACAGAATGCTCACGTTCGTATGGCGTTCATAAACGCGTTCGAACGGAAAGGAGACCTGATGCATGATAAGTCAAAATGCAAGTGCGTTCGAGTTGCGTTCGTGAACGCGTTCGAACGGGAACAGATCTGATGTATGAAATGGGACGCAATATATAAATGGCAAATAGCACAATGCGAGGCGCGGCGAAGCATCGTGGTAAAGGATTTTAACCTCTTCAATTAGAGGACCTCTCATCGCACTTACTAAGCCCATGCACTCGATCGAATCATGCATACAAACATAAAGACAATCATGTCAAACTAAGTATGCCCGATTGAACATATCTTACATCCAACCGAACACACATCAACCGGCGCGGTGAAGCATCGTGGTAAAGGATTTTAACCTCTTCAATTAGAGGACCTTTCATCGCACTTACTAAGCCCATGCGCTCGATCGTATCATGCATAAATAAGTAACATGCAGAATTCAAGTGACGAAGAATAAATAAATCAAAGCAACACAAAACAAAAGAGGGTGTCGTTTACTCAAGCAGTACGTGGAGTTGTATCCCGAGTACAGATCATACTACCGTCCATTCGGAATCAGCTATGAAATTTATGTCCGGGTTTCCATCCGATATACCGTGAGAGTTGACACATCTCTCATTTTATTCCAAAGCCACAACATACAACATCTCATAATTCATGCATATTTATCTACTCAAGGGCCACAACATGCATTTCAACATGGCAATCATACAAACAATACTTGATAAATAATACAAATAAACAGAAAACGAGTGTGGAAAATACCCTCAGGTCTAACCTTTTTTGTCGACTTTCGAACTCACGTTTCACGGCCGTCGGAAGAGGTATCACACCGTAACATTTCTGGTTCACTGGTTCGCGCTTTACCTCGCTGTTTCGCTGCTCAGCTACTGTTTTGACTCTGTTTTGCTGCTGTTTCCTCGCTGTTTTTGCTGTCGTATTACTGATCACTGTTTCAGGTGTATAGGGGACTGTTTTGGGTGTCTTTTGTGAATTTCCCCTTCCGACATCCGTTTCCCGTAATGTCCTTTAACTAAAAGGTAGTGCCTCCAACTGAGGCTCATCATCGGGTTTCACATGCAAAAATGCAATGCCTACATCATGGTTCATTAGGATAAACCATCGGACCAAGTCACGATATACGATATGTACTAGTCTCAGTGGATTTTACAAACCGACCCGTGTTTGTAAATCTTGACCAGGAACTTTATTTAAGGATATAATTCTTATAGTACGCTTCCCAATGTCAATTACAAACTACGTTGTAACTGCGCACTACATTATAAATTATAAGGTCTTTGTCTAATATACACGTATCACTAAACCAGTTTTAGTTTCAATCTAATCGTAATTAGATCGAATTTGTTTATAAAAGACAAGAGGTGATACCATTAAATAAGTAATATTATGAAGAAAAAAAGGAATTGTTCGTATTTATGAATCGGACATAAATACGATCTGGATTGGCACTCTGAGGATCAACCCTAACATGATTCGGTACTTGAACGGTTAGAGTGCTCAAGTCTTTCTATTACGAATAAAAATATTAAAATTCATAATGGTTATGAATAAATCATTCATTAGAGAATCAATGGTACTTAAGGTAAATATAATTAGAGGGGTATAACAGACATTATGACCCGACTCTAATTACGAGATACTCATGAAGGGCTAATCTATATGTAGTGACTATATCGATGGACACTGACTTGGTTCGGCTTAATATACCATTTGCGGTAACGAGAATGTAACTTCGGGTTTCTAGTGGAATAACCTGGAGTTAATAATTCGAAATATTTAATTAAGAGCTTAATTAATATTTCGAGATTATAGGAGCTCGGAACCATTGGTATATTTGGTCATCGTGCTAGCTCAATATACTGTAGCAAATTTAGTGTAATTGGATAGTCCAATTATATACTCACATATATATAAATATTACTAATATGATTAATAATATTTTTTCATAATTGAAACTATATATTAAAAGTTAATATATTATTGAATTTATAATATTAAATTATATATGATATAATTTAATGAGGCCAATTTTTGAATTTCGAAATCTTGGGTTTGGAAACCCTGGTGAGTTATGCTAGGTTGCAAAACTTTTGTATTAAATTTTGAAAACTCTTGGTGAGTTATGCTAGGTTGCAAAACTCTTGGATTTAAATATTGGTGATTACACATTTTGAAAGGTAATTACACTTTTAATTTTGTAACATATATTTCATTATGGTAATGTGGGGACACAGGATCTGGGCGACGCATGCTGTTCCAGGCTCGCGGCCTGGTCGGGGTACGGAGTAGCCACGGGGGACTAAACCGGAGAATAATGGAGTCGCCACCCGGTGTGAACCGGGAAAATGAGATTTAAGGCCGCACTCACCCCTCGCAATGGAAGACCTCAAACCGTTGGGTTTGGAATGGTCCCTTACTTATGTCACTTGTAATGAAAGGATTTATGTAATAATTTAATCAAGTTTAAGTAACACTTATTTCCAAGAGTATCATGCTTCTAAGTTCACATACATACATCAACAAGTTCATCTGAATTTACATGTAACACATATCTGAATTTGCATACAGCCTATTTGCATGTAATCTATGTCCGGATTCATGCATGAAGATAAATTGGCATACGGAAAGCATAAGATTTCACATTTGTAGACATAGAAGTGCAAGAAAAATAACATTCTTACAAGCATGCATAAAAGTAAATACAGCTAGCATACAATGTCATAAGCACATCACGTTCAATCATGGGCGTGCCAGTAGATGATAATTGTATAATCACGCATGAAAGCAAATTGGAGTAACGGCAAGCATATATCTTCATGACATGTTGAAAGGATGAATGCGGAAGCATAATTAGGTAACTACCGTGCAAACATGCATCGTGGAAACGAACATGTAAACTTATGAACACAATGAATGACTAAGTGCGAGGACATGAGTAATCAAAAAGGGAAACGACAAAATGAATAACCATGCTTGAGATGTGATGATAGATGACCTGTTTACCGTGGGCGTTCGTGCAGCGTTCGTAAACGCGTTCGAACGGTAAACAGAAGGTTCTCATTCGAGTAGCGTTCGTAAACGTGTTCGAACGGAAATGAAACAGAATGCTCATGTTCGTATGGCGTTCGTGAACGCGTTCGAACGGAAATGAGACCTGATGCATGATAAGGCAAAATACAAGCATGTTCGAGTTGCGTTTGTAAAACGCGTTCGAACGGGAAACAGAAGGTTCGCGTTCGTATAGCGTTTGATAACGCGTTCGAACGGGAACAGACCTGATGCATAAAATGGGACGCAATACATACATAAAAAAGCAAATAGCGAAATACGAGGCGCGGTGAAGCATCGTGGCAAAGGATTTTAACCTCTTCAATTAGAGGACCTCTCATCGCACTTACTAAGTCCATGCGCTCGATCGCATCATGCATACAAACATAAAGAAAATCAAATCAAACTTAGTATGCCCGATTGAACATATCTTACATCCAACCGAACACACATCAACCGGCGCGGCGAATCATCTTGGTAAAGGATTTTAACCTCTTCAATTAGAGGACCTCTCATTGCACTTACTAAGCCCATGCGCTCAATCGCATCATGCATACAAACATAAAGAAAATCATATCAAACTTAGTATGCCTGATTGAACATATTTTACATCCAATCGAACACACATCAATCGGCGCGGCAAAGCATCGTGGCAAAGGATTTTAACCTCTTCAATTAGAGGACCTCTCATCGCACTTACTAAGCCCATGTGCTCGATCGCATCATGCATAAACACATAACATGCGGAATTTAAATGACGAGTAATAAATAAATTAAAGCAACATAAAACAAAAGAATGTGTCGTTTACTCAAGCGGTATGTGGAGTTGTATCCCGAGTACAGATCATACTACCGTCCATTCGGAATCGGCTATGAAATTTATTTCTGGGTTTCCATCCTATATACCACAAGAGGCGACACATTTTCCATTTTATTCAAGCCACAACATGCATCCACAAACGACTCTCATGCGAATAGAATTCAATGAACAATTAAAAGACGAATATAAACTAATGAGAAAAGTGCCCTCAGGTCTAACCTTTTAAATCACCTCTCGGATGTACCGTACACGGTCGTCGGATGGGTGGATGCTCCGCAACTCCTCTGGTTCACTGATTCACTACTCTCGTTCGTTGTCTTACTGTTTTGAGTCGTCGTTCTCCGTCTTTTGCTGCTGCTTTTGACTCTGATCCGCTGTCGTTTTGCTACTGTTCTGCTGCTGTATTTTAGTTACTGTTTTTGGGATGTTTTGGCTACTTTTTTGGGTGTGATTTTTGGTGGTGTTATGGTGTGGTTCGGAGGCTGTTTTATGTGTGTTTTAGGGCCGCTGTGTGGCTGACGAAGTGGGGGCAGTGTGTTGAAGGGGCGAAGGTGAGGCAGTTTGTTAATTGTGTTGTGTTTATGGCGTTGAAGGGCTGTGTGGCATGGGCAGATTTGTGAGGCTTATGGACATGTAGGGCTGATCGGTTTGTGAAGGTGCTTTTTAACGTGAAGGCTTGGGGTTATCTTCTTTTATGTCTTGTGATTTGTGTGAGTTGTGTGTATATTATGTGTATGAGCTAGGGTTGAGAAGGTTGGTGAAGGGTTCTTTTTATAGGCAAAGGCTAGGGTTGACAAGGAAAGAGATTTGGCTAATTAAAAAGGGATTTGATTTGGTGTTGGATAAGGGAAGTCAAAGATTGAGGGGGGACAAATCTTGGCTAGATTAGGAATTCAAAATATTTAATTTGTTATGATTGATGACATCTTTTTAATTTAGGTATATAATATTTTTAATTAGGAATAATATTGGTTGATTGATTTTAACTTGGTATGATTATATTTTATGTTTCTTTTAATTTAGTATGTGATTTTTAGATTTGTTTTGATTTCACCATGTGTTAAATATGTATTTTAAGTGGATTTGGGCGTGTGGGCCAAGGCTTGGGCGAATTGGGCTTGATGTGAGGCTAGCAGCAAAACCAGAATTACCGACATCGTTCGAACGCCTCCTCGAACGTGGCACGAACGCCCGCAATCTGCCTGGAGTTCGAACGCATATACGAACGCAGCACGAACGAAAACAGTGAACCTTGTTTATTCTGAATTTCCCCTTCCGATGTCCGTTTTCCGGGACCTCTGTGACTTAAAAGGTAGTGTCTCCAAATGAGACTCATCATAGGGACTTATGTGCAAAAATGAAGTGCCTACAGTCGCCCCCACTTTGATGGGACTTGTGTAATGTGTAACAGTGACAATCCTATCAAAGTTATGCAATGCATTTTCACTTACCTGACTCGCCAGCTGCCACTTGACTTGCCATGTGTTGATTTGAGTTGATTTGGTGGTGAGGTGTCGTGACCCCTGGTTCGTTCCCGAACCATGGCTGTGATGTGGTGCATTCCCGAACCGTTACCGTGAGGTGTCCATTCTCGAACCGTTACTGTGAGGTGGCCCATTCCCGAACCGTGTTGTATGACGTGGTCCATTCCCGAACCGTTACTGTATGAGGTGGTCCATTCCCAAACCGTGTTTCTATTCCTGGAGTGCCATTCTCGGCTCTTTCATTCTCGAACCTGCTCTATTCTTGGATTGCCATTCTTGGCTTGTTCATTCTTGAACTCTGCTCCATTCTCGGATTTCCATTCTTGGCTTGTTCATTCTTGAACTCTGTTCCATTCTCGGATTTCCATTCTTGGCTTGTTCATTCTTGAACTCTGCTTCATTCTCGGATTGCCATTCTTGGCTAAACTGATACTGATACTGGTGTGGGTGTGGGCCTCGCCCCCCGGGACTCATCCCCAAAACTAAAACTGATGTGGGCCTGGGCCCTGGGACTCATCCCCAAAACTAATGATGTCGTGGGCCTCGCCCCCAAGCTGATACTGATGTGGGCCTCGGCCCTGGGACGCATCCCCAAACTATAACTGATATGGGCCTCAACCCTGGGACTCATCCCCGAGACTACTACTCATATGCTGCTGATTCTGAGTGGCTTGTCTTTGCCGCTTTCTTTTTCCTCTTCTATGAAACCTGTGAATACAGAACAAAACAAACACAAAGAGAATGCAGATTATGTTACGTGTATGCATGCATGCATGAGTTGATTTTCTATCCCGTTGGGTCAGGTCTTCCTCGGTTCATTTCCGAACCGTGCTCCATTTTTGGAGTGCCATTTTCGGCGAGATGTGATAATGGTCCATTTCTGAACCGTTGCTCCATTTTTAGAGTGCCATTTTCGGCGAGATGAGATGATGGTCCATTTCGAACCGTGCTCCATTTTCAGGGTGCCATTTCGGCTACGCTAATGCTGGTAATGTGGGCTTCGCCCCTCCTGAGATACCTTTCTGAAACTGATGCTGATATGGGCCTCGGCCTTGGGACTCATCCCCAAACTGATGCTGATGTGAGCCTCGGCCCTGAGCTGATACTGGTGTGGGCCTCGACCCTGGGACTCATCCCCAAACTGTAGTTGATGTGGGCTTCGGCCTGGGGACTCATCCCTGAAACTGAAACTGACGTGGGCCTCGGCCTTGGGACTCATCCCCAAAACTAATGATGTTGTGGGCCTCGCCCCCAAGCTGATACTGATATGGGCCTCGGCCCTGGGACTCATCCTCAAACTGTGACTGATGTGGGCCTCGGCCCTAGGACTCATCCCCGAAACTGAAACTGATGTGGGCCTCGGCCCTGGGACTCATCCCCAAAACTAATGATGTCGTGGGCCTCGCCCCCAAGCTGATACTGATGTGGGCCTCGCCCCCTAAACTGATACTGATGTGGGCCTCGGCCCTTGGACTCACCACGAAGCTAATGATGTTATGGGCCTCGCCCTCAAGCTGATATTGGTGTGGGCCTCGGCCCTGGGACTCATCCCCAAAATGATACTGGTGTGGGCCTCAGCCCCTGAACTGATGTTGTTGTGGGCCTTGGCCTTGAGCTGATGCTGATGGGGGCCTCGGCCTTGGGACTCATCCCCAAACTGATGCTGATTCTTTTCTGAAACTGACTGCACTGTCGCTGCTTCCGAAGATTCCCTGTGTTCTAAGCATCATTAAGTATCATAGTACCAAGGTTGGATGCCTTTATCAAATATACTCATTTTGCAGGAAGAGGCTTAGGCGAGTGAACGAAATAAATGTCTTTATTATCGTTGAGGAAAATGTTCGAACAAGTAAACAAAATTAATGTCTTTATTGAAGAAAAAGCTGGATCAAATAGACTAGGAGGGACAGCTCCATCATCCGCAGTACTGCCTTCTTTTTTGGCCAACAGTTTTTCACTGTCATCCATGTAAGAAGCTTGGTGGTTGAGGGTTTGGAGGACAAAATTTTCGAGCAATCCGGAGTTGATCATGTAGGTGGGTGGTGGAACATAATGGTAGTTTGGTAGAGGGTTTCTGTGTGTATTGGGTTGTTCTTTTTCAGGGTCGGGTATTTTGTGGGAATCTATGAGATCTTGAATTTCATGCCTGAGGCGGGTGCAGTTGTTGGTGTCATGGCCATGTAGTTGGTGGAAGTGACAATAAAGGTTCACATTTATGTGCGGTGGTGGGGGTGTGGAAGTAGTTTGCCTTCTAAGGATTTCAAAAGTCCTTGTCCCTGTAACTTTTCAAATACCTTCGACAAAGATCTACCAAGGTTGGAGAATTGCCGGTCCCTGATGGCAATAACCTCGGCAGTAGCGGGCTTAGTCTCAGAATGCCCCCAAAAGTCCTCCTATTCTGGCCATAGAACTTTCTGTTTTCAGCCTCCTCTTCCTCAATATCCATGAGAGTTTCCCTTAACTGTCGAAAATCAGAAATCATCGAAGTCATCCTCCTCAGCTTACCATAGATAGAGGGCTTGGTGCCCTTGATAATCATCTTAATTTGGTCTTTCTCTGAAGGCCGAGTCTGCATTTTCAAAAGCTGGCTTCTCCAGCGATCCACATACTCTTTGAAGCTCTCATCTAGCTTCTGCTTAGTGTTCTCCAGATCTCGGAGTGACAAATCAATCTCCAGGTCCGTAACATACTGCTTTAGGAAGGCATCAGCCAATTCCTTCCAATCTTCCTTAACCTTTTTCTCAAGGCTGTGATACCAAACTACGGGTGCCCCCTCGAGTGACATCCCAAACATTTTCTGAGCTTGGCGCTGTGTCAGGCCCACTGAACTCATCACCGCGACATATTGCCGGAGATGGACCATCGGGTCCCCATTCCCATTGAACTTAGCCATATCTGGCATTCTGAACTGAGCTGGTAGCTGTTCCTCAAAGGCCATCGCCTCATAGTCTAGTAAGTCTTCGTCCTTACCCTTCATCTTACGGGTAACGGACTCTACCTGGTCACGGAGTTTCTGTATCTCAGCCTGAGACCCAATCACTCTGCCTGTTGCATACTCTGCCATATCATCATCAAAAGCGGGGATATCATCCCCAACCCATTCGGAGGCTCCTCGTGCCTCACATTCTCAGAATTTCCCCCAACACGGGGCATAGCCATATTTGTCATGGCAGTAGTCAAGGCTTGCAACTGTTCGGTAATCTTGACGAAACCATTCTCTAGTTGATCTATCCTGGATGTTTCATTATCTGATATACTCATATCTGTTACCGGTCTTTTGTTGAGTCTTCCCTCTTCCCTAACCCAACTGGAATCTATGATGGCTTTCGGAACACAAAGGTTAGCATGATGCATGTATGCATGAGGAGCATGATATGCATGTAACATATAGAACATACTAAATCAATTAAAATTTTCAAACAAATCGGCCCATTATCATTTTAGGAGCTTTGGCCTAATGGTCATAAAGTACGAACTCGCCCCAGTTTAAATGGCCCAGCAAGTCCGTATTTCTGACAATAGTCCAACTGCATCCAAATAACGATGGTCCACAAGCACATACTCAAGGAAATAATTGTTACTTTAACCATACAACCCCGGTCTATGGGTGGGTTCGTAAGAGTGTAGACAAAGGCTCTCACCGGCGAAGGATGGCCCACAACTAGGTCTCCCCAATCAAGGGTTCGAGCAACCAAGTGAGCGCACCCTTTTTTATACACGAAGGTACGTGCCAATGAGCTATGGTGTGTGACGGACTGTCAAATGGATTTCCCGTTGTAGATTCCCCAGAGGGAAGGTGGAGCGAGGCTTACTTAAATACCCAAGCCTTTTAGGCTCTTATCGCTTGGTGTCAGGAATAAACAACGAGTCCTCCAAATTAGTCCATCACAATAGGCTACGAGTAGATGGCTATCTAGGTGCCTTCACAGCTTTTCCTTCTAGAAAGTTAGTGAGTGAAGGAAGACATCAAACCATTACCTAACCTCAAAATACCTTTGATTAAACTCACATTTCATCCACTATATACACGGTCAATTAGAACATAAATCCAAACATTACAAGACAATATTTCGGGGCCGATTCTCTATCCCCAGTGGAGTCGCCAGACTGTGGGGACACAGGATCTGGGCGACGCATGTTGTTCCAGGCTCGCGGCCTAGTCGGGAGTACGGAGTAGCCACGGGGGACTAAACCGGAGAATAATGGAGTCGCCACCCTGTGTGAACCGGGAAAATGAGATTTAAGGCCGCACTCACCCCTCGCAAGGGAAGACCTCAAACCGTTGGGTTCGGAATGGTCCCTTACTTATGTCACTTGTAATGAAAGGATTTATGTAATAATTTAATCAAGTTTAAGTAACACTTATTTCCAAGAGTATCATGCTTCTAAGTTCACATACATACATCAACAAGTTCATCTGAATTTACATGTAACACATATCCGAATTTGCATACAGCCTATTTGCATGTAATTTATGTCCGGATTCATGTATGAAGATAAATTGGCATACGGAAAGCATACGATTTCACATTAGTAGACATAGAAGTGCAAGAAAAATAACATTCTTACAAGCATGCATAAAAGTAAATACAGCTAGCATACAATGTCATAAGCACATCACGTTCAATCATGGGTGTGCCAGTAGATGATAATTGTATAATCACACATGAAAGCAATTGGAGTAACGGCAAGCATATATCTTCATGAACATGTTGAAAGGATGAATGCGGAAGCATAATTAGGTAACTACCGTGCAAACATGCATCGTGGCAATGAACATGTAACCTTATGAACACAATGAATGACTAAGTGCGAGGACATGAGTAATCAAAAGGGGAAACGACAAAATGAATAACCATTCTTGAGATGTGATGACAGATGACCTGTTTACCGTGGGCGTTCGTGCAGCGTTCGTAAACGCGTTCGAACTGTAAATAGAAGGTTCTCGTTCGAGTAGCGTTCGTAAACGCGTTCGAACGGAAATGAAACAGAATGCTCATGTTCGTATGGCGTTCGTGAACGCGTTCGAATGGAAATGAGACCTGATGCATGATAAGGCAAAATGCAAGCGCGTTCGAGTTGCGTTTGTAAAACGCGTTCGAACGGGAAACAGAAGGTTCGCGTTCGTATAGCGTTTGATAACACGTTCGAACGGGAACAGACCTTATGCACAAAATGGGACGCAATACATATATAAAAAAACAAATAGCGAAATACGAGGCGCGGCAAAGCATCGTGGCAAAGGATTTTAACCTCTTCAATTAGAGGACCTCTCATCGCACTTACTAAGCCCATGCGCTCGATCGCATCATGCATACAACATAAAGAAAATCAAATCAAACTTAGTATGCCCGATTGAACATATCTTACATCCAACCGAACACACATCAACCGGCGCGGCGAAGCATCTTGGTAAAGGATTTTAACCTCTTTAATTAGAGGACCTCTCATCGCACTTACTAAGCCCATGCGCTCGATCGCATCATGGATACAAACATTAAGAAAATCATATCAAACTTAGTATACCCGATTGAACATATTTTACATCCAATCGAACACACATCAATCGGCGCGGCAAAGCATCGTGGCAAAGGATTTTAACCTCTTCAATTAGAGGACCTCTCATCGCACTTACTAAGCCCATGCGCTCGATCGCATCATGCATAAACACATAACATGCGGAATTTAAATGACGAGTAATAAATAAATTAAAGCAACATAAAACAAAAGAATGTGACGTTTACTCAAGCGGTACGTGGAGTTGTATCCCGAGTACATATCATACTACCGTCCATTCGGAATCAGCTATGAAATTTATGTCCGGGTTTCCATCCTATATACCACAAGAGGCGACACATTTTCCATTTTATTCAAGCCACAACATGCATCCACAAACGACTCTCATGCGAATAGAATTCAATGAACAATTAAAAGACGAATATAAACTAATGAGAAAAGTGCCTTCCGGTCTAACCTTTTAAATCACCTCTCGGATGTACCGTACACGGTCGTCGGAAGGGTGGATGCTCCGCAACTCCTCCGGTTCACTGGTTCACTGCTCTCGTTCGTTGTCTTACTGTTTTGAGTCATCGTTCTCCGTCTTTTGCTGCTGCTTTTGACTCCGATCCGCTGCCGTTTTGCTACTGTTCTGCTGCTGTATTTTAGTTACTATTTTTGGGATGTTTTGGTTACTGTTTTGGGTGTGATTTTCGGTGGTGTTATGGTGTGGTTCGGGGGCTGTTTTATGTGTGTTTTAGGGCCGATGTGTGGCTGACGAAGTGGGGGCAGTGTGTTGAAGGGGCGAAGGTGAGGCAGTTTGTTAATTGTGTTATTTTTATGGCGTTGAAGGGCTGTGTGGCATGGGCAGATTTGTGAGGCTTATGGACGTGTAGGGCTGATCGGTTTGTGAAGGTGCTTTTTAACGTGAAGGCTTGGGGTTATCTTCTTTTATGTCTTGTGATTTGTGTGAGTTGTGTGTATATTATGTGTATAAGCTAGGGTTGAGAAGGTTGGTGAAGGGTTCTTTTTATAGGCAAAGGCTAGGGTTGACAAGGAAATAGATTTGGCTAATTAAAAAGGGATTTGATTTGGTGTTGGATAAGGGAAGTCAAAGATTGAGGGGGGAAAAATCTTGGCTAGATTAGGAATTCAAATTATTTAATTTGTTATGATTGATGACATCTTTTTAATTTAGGTATATAATATTTTTAATTAGGAATAATATTGGTTGATTGATTTTAACTTGGTATGATTATATTTTATGTTTCTTTTAATTTGGTATGTGATTTTTAGATTTGTTTTGATTTCACCATGTGTTAAATATGTATTTTAAGTGGATTTGGGCGTGTGGGCCAAGGCTTGGGTGAATTGGGCTTGATATGAGGCTAGCAGCAAAACCAGAATTACCGACATCGTTCGAACGCCTCCTTGAACGTGGCACGAACGCCCGCAATCTGCCTGGAGTTCGAACGCAGCACGAACGAAAACAGTGAACCTTGTTTATTCTGAATTTCCCCTTCCGATGTCCGTTTTCCGGGACCTCTGTGACTTAAAAGGTAGTGTCTCCAAATGAGACTCATCATAGGGACTTATGTGCAAAAATGCAGTGCCTACAGGTAATTAAATTTTTTGAGTAAAATTAATACCAAAATCCTTGTATGGCCGAAACTTGCATATGGGAATGGGAAAGGGTTTTGTTTTTTGAAAAGAAAATAACCCTAAGTATAAAAAGAAAATTGGATTTTCTTTTTGGCTAATCTATTTTTTAGAACCCTAGACACCACCTTTTTCTTCTTCAAACTCTCTCAAGTGTTGAGAAAACAAAAGGAAGAACAAGAATAAAAATAAATAAAAATCTGGTGTGACATTAATCTCTAAATAGTTTAGGATTTATCTTGTGAGTGTAGCCCACCCTACTTTCGGTTGGTTTTGAGACATAGCTCGGAAGACTTTGTGGTGTTGAACCAATATTTATTCATCTCAATTTCTTCTCCTTAGACTCACGACAGTAGGGTGAATTTCTGCCCACTGTCGAGCATTAGTTTGGGTGTTTCATCAGGGCTCGATTTGATCTCGTATCAATCCGTAATTTTTGGGAAACACATAGGGGACTTTTGGGATTGTGTTGGGACAGTTTTTCTTTGAAAATTCAGACCTGAAAATGTCACTATAGTTCACGGAAATAGTGGACTGGTTTGGTTGTGATTTGGGCGCATTTTCTGTCCAAAACAGTCCGATTTTTGCATTGCTGTTCGGGGCTATTCGGGGACTATTTCGGAGCTCAAATTTTGTTCAAAATAGTAGCAAAATTTCAGTGGTACTTCTGGTCACATTCGGTAACTTAAAGGGAAGAGCAGAAAAAATTTTCAAGTCCGATTCGGGTGCCTAAGAAGTTTCTGCTGCTCAAGGAAAGTGTTTCCTACACACTGTCTTCAGCATCCTCACGTTGAGCAAGCTCATAGAGCCAGGCAACACGATTGATGACTTTAGTCAAATACTATACATAAGTCAAAGCTGATCCACCATGAAAGCCTGGGTCTCCAACAAGCGCTGATAAAGATCTGAAGGTGATTCGATAGAAGAGGAAGGAGCAGTAATATAGGAGGAACACTAGCAGTGGAAGGCTGAGCAGAGGAAGTAGGACCAGCACCAAAGATCCTCTAGATGAGGTGACTAGGGCCCGTAATTTTGCGACTAGACATAAGCGGCGCCTATTGTCAAATGTTATCTCCCAATAGGCTTCATGAGAGGGAACGCATCATCATGAAAAATATTCGGAATCAATATTGTAATAATCTGACAGATGAGACAATTATATGGGAGAGTATACACGGAGTGGGCAGAGCTAAGAGTATAAGTCATCTCATGAAAAATCATATCAATAATGTCAATGGACAGAGGCAACTCAATAGTATAGAGAAAGGCAATACGTGAGGCTGTGTGTTCACATGCGACTTAGGCCAGAGATTGTAGTAGATAATATGGTTCAAAAAGCAATATATGGGCAAAAGGGTAACAATAATCACAGAGCCACTAGTGAATGGGCGATGATGGCCTCTGCCAACATCGAGGATCACTTTATCAGAAAGACCTTGGCCAAGCCATCAAGGATACTGTGGAAACCAACCTCGGGAATGGACAGTATCCGAGAAAGCATAATTAAGTCAACCTCTAAAGTATAACCTCGAATAAACATAGAGAATGAGACTGGAGTGATTACCTTCATATTTGCATAAAACTCTTGGAGTAGAGGCGCCAACAGGCCAATGAAAATAGTGAGAAACAAGCCTCAACCCCAATTCAGAAGAAGAGTAGGGACTCCCGAATCACGCAATTCAACTTCTAAAACATTTCGTTCTAAGAATGGTTTGCGCTGGGACGTCAATATTTTTATAAATATCTTCCAACAAGTATTGTATCCCACCAACATAAGGTGTAGCATGATCTTTCATAGCTCTTAGTGCTCTCATTGCCCATTAATACTCCATTATTTGGAACACCTGAAAAAAAAACTAAAAGTAATAAAAAAAAGTCTAATTAAGAAAAGATAATTGATTACACTAATACTATTAAAAATAAACAATTCACCGGCAACAACGCTAAAAACTTGATAGCGATTTTGTATAGCACGTGAGCGCATAAAAATTACCTATATTATTATGATAATTAATCTATGTCAAACTCATTATGATCAAGTTATAATTATGGCTACACATGTCATGTAAGTATATTCTTATCCTGCATAGAAATCAATTCTTCGAATATGATCATGTGTTATCAATTTTCAATGCTGAACCAAAATGTCTTTTTCCAAGTTCCTTAGGGTTTACCACAACTATCCTATTGGTGAACAAACATAGAACGCATTAAGCAAAGAGAATGATAAATAATTCACATAGAATGTCACAAACCAATCATAAAAAAATTCAATTAATAAAAAATCATATTGGGTTCCATTGCAATCCTAGAACAAGATCTAGTTCATGATGAAAAAGATAAATAAAAATATCACGGTATTCAACATAATAAATAACAAAGAATAAATAAAGGGATAAAGAAAATAAATCTTAAAGGTTTTTAATCTTCAATCTCTAAGGTCGTCAATCTATTCTTCTTGATCCCTATTTGATCTTGTTGTTCTTGAATGGTTGTTGTGTTTAGAGAGTGTTTTATCCTCAAAAAGGCCTATTTTCCTCCCTAAAAACCTATGTGAAGTAAGTATGGACGTTCTCTTTATATAGATATCATAAAAATCAAGTTTCCTATTCAGTTCTGAAGTCTTCCGCATTGATGTCACGACATTGGGGTCTCAATGTCATGACATTGGCTGATGTTGTGACATTGGATTACTGGATATCATGACATTGAGTTAATTTTATTCTCTGAAAAAAATGTCGCAACATTGACATACTCAATGTCACGACATAGCATCATCTTCAAACTCAAGCTCTATTTTGTCCAATACATAATATAATTCGATTTTTGAGGTAAATTATAAAGTCGTAGATAATTGAGTCATCTTTCCAATGCAACATAAATCACCTTCATTGAAAATTGTATACAAAAGTTACAGCCAAAATACTAAGGCTATATAAATCAAAAAGACACTGGTACAAATCAAAAATTTTGGTTTTCATTCATTTTTACTCAATTTTCCATATAATGTATCCTAAATAATAAAAAATGAATTTTAGTACATTTAACATATTGAAGAACATAATTTAGAGGGAAAACCATTGATAAATACACTTTAAAAGTATGTATTATAAGTTCTCATCATCCTCCCTTACGTATATTCCCTCTATCATAAGCTATCAATATTATACCGGAGTAATAGATGATAACAACAAAACACTAATGGTATAATATCATCGACTAATAGATCTGCGATCACTCAATAACACTCGGAACTCATTTACATAGTGTATCACAGTCATGGATTTAACATATCTTAATCTTATAAAAGATACATAAATCTTGTACATAAGACTGATAGATCTGCTCCGGATATATCATCGGACATCATGAACATCAATCCACACATAATGAACAGGCGAAGGTCTGTTCTAGAAAGATCGTTAATATGATAGTCATCAAAGTGTGAACGATAATTCATATATTCAATCTAGTATCTCAAGTCAAATGACCATATATACTACTTGACTCAAAAGATATCGTATTAACGGTTATGTACCATTTATTAGGAATCTTAATTGAGTCATTCAATATTCATCAGTCATAAATACCAACATGTATATACAATTTTTCTAAGACTTAAGGGTTCATTAAGATAAATCATCGGTCACTGGCATAGTAAAACTGATGATGGTCAACATGCGAAAGAGATAGATAAATGAAGTCAAACCTGACTCTACTAATTACTTACTTAGGAAATATAACTGACTTGAGGAGTACAATAGTGGTTTTCTAAGTAATAAAGATAAGAGAGAATGACTTCGACTAGGTAACGTATCCTAATAAGGGAAATAATCAAAATAAGACGAATTACCCACACCACTTATAAAAGACAACTCCACTCTACTGAGGATGGATCCAAGTTATGCAAGTTTTGACTAAGCAAGAGAAAGCTAGAGTAGATTATCGTGAGTTCTTTTTTTGTGACCAATGTGAAAATTAAACGGGTTGAGTGTTGTAATCTCCTTGTTTCCCTTTTATTAATAATATCATCTACATATTCATCCCCGTGGACATAGGCATTCTCGGGCCAAACCACATAAAATCTTTATGTCTTGATTGTGTTTGTACTTGTCTTTTTACATCACTCACGATTCATCGAAATAAATTCATGTATTCGATAATTGGTTGTTTAAGGACCATTATTCTTTTGCCTTTCAACAAAAATCAACCGTCAATATTAACAAATCATTTTCAATGACAGATGATTTTTGATGGGATTCGGAAAATGATCGAAAATAAAATGATTAATTTCGATAAACAATAAATAAATTTTCGATCATTTTCCTTTTAATACATTGAAAAGAAAGAACACAAATAAATTAAGAGAATAAACTCAGACAAATATTCTCTTGAAATTAACGAAAGTTGTTTTTTTATCCACAACACTGTAACTAACATTTATTATACAAAAAAAAAAATATTAATGAGTATCCTAAGGACACTAATTAAAGTAAGTTTACATAGAAAAAAAAACTAATTAATATTTTGATAATTTTTTACATTTCCCATAAAAAAATATGTGAAATTTTTTCAAAAATTAATCTTTAATTAGTATCCTTAGGTCATCGTTAACATGACCCATACAATGATAATCATCAAACTCATTCACACATTATAGGATCTTTTACGGGCACTTTTCACATGTCAATCAAGAAAGTAACATCTTAATATTTTTTGGCTGTATGTCCACCGTAAGAAAATGATGAAATATTGACCGAAATTATCAACCAACTTTTTTTTTTTTATCTGTAAATACCATTTTTCAGTCAGAATAAGTACGACGTCGTACTTGATTTCTAACACCTTCAAACTTTTTAGACTTAAAACCTTGTTCAATTCCTTAACAGAATCTGACGAAGATCCATTCTACAAAAGAACAAATTCACATCCCATTTCTATCGAACATTATCTCTTCAGTAATCGGTACCACTTAAAGCTAATGTAGTTGCTATCATATTATTTTATCACTAAGATTCCATAGCCACACAATTAAAACATTCTGAAATGAAAGAAACAACAAGCACTTGATATTTTCATTCTCTATTGTTGACAAAAAGAATACTTCAAAAGTAATGTAGTGTATATTATTATATTTATGCTTGTTTAATTTCATGGCCCAGCTTTGGCTCATGCGTCGGCTTTCGAACAAATTCATTGATATGCAATAATGAAGAAGCATGGGTAGCCCAAGGTGTGTGGTGGTGGTGAAGGGTCCAGAATCTTACCTTGAGGTTCTGGGTTCGAATTCAGGGGGGCAACTTCTTGTAAGAGCCTGGGGTAGCCAGGGTTTTACCTGCGCCGCGGCCCAGAATGGGTGGTTTGGTGGCGGGTTTTCCAACGATTTCAAAAAAAAAAAAAAAAAAAAAAAAAAAAAAGCAAAGCATGGGTAAAACATGGACCACATACGTCTCCTTCAATCAATTTTAATTTAATAAGGAAAAAATTGTGATAATTTCGGAATATTGATTCAGCCAATCTAGTAGTAAATAAATAATCTAATATTTTTTTCCGTGAAATAGAAAATAACTACCCCATTTAAGAGTAATGTATAGTAGAAATTATAACTCAGATTATCCATTTATATATACTCGAGTACATAGCTAAGTGCAGATCCACAGCTAAATGAAGTTAAGCTAAGTAAGGCCATAGAAAGTCTGTTCCCCTATAGCAACTGTTCTAGTAGAAATTTCTCAATTACGAAATTTAGTGAAACCTTTGGTAGTAAAAAAAGGGGATGAAATATTTTCAGGAGTCTATTTCATAGTTGAATGAATCTTATAATTGTAAAAAGTTGTTTTTTCAGATTATCCAGAAAAAGAAAAATTAGGATATGACCCCATCCTATGAGATCTTCCCTTCAAAATCGGAGATGAATGTTTTCTCTCATCTGATTCATGTCACACCCGTCCCCTTAGGTAGGGTAGGGGTGAGACGGAGATTTGAAACGGACGGAGTTTCCCTCTGTAATATGGACTAAACCTCTGAACACAAAGAAAAAATTTAAACTGAAAATATCATCATAAAAATAGGATCTCCATGATCCAAGTCAAAAGAATATCCATGAAGAAAATTAAATATTCTCAGTATCAAATAAAGGCTCGGTGCCTAAAACCAAATAAAAAATTATCTCAAGAATGACATAGCTAGAAATATAATCTCAAACATAGCAAAGACACTCTACTGTTGGCACAACCTTTCTCTACTGGCAGGAAATGATGATGAAACAAGATGAAAAATGAATGATCTACTAATCTGCTAAACCTGAAAAGTTAAAGAAAATGGTAAGCTCACGCTTAGTGCAATGGATCACAGCTTAGTGCCGTAGATAAACAGATAACAAGGTGGATCGAATAAGTCTTTCATAATATAAATAAATACATAAAGCAATAAATCAATATGCCAAATATCTACTTGAAATCATAAATCTCATTTCTCATAAATCTTATTCTACTTAAGAATATATGTAAAAATAAAGATGTGCATTCATCTATATGCACACTCTCATGACAATACGGCAAAGCTGGCAATGTGGGAAATCCCTACGGCAATAACAGGCATCCAGAGCAAAAACTAGCAACATGAGACCTCGTCTCATGGAAAATAATCTGGCACGTATAAGTACAAAGGGTGCATCCAAGCATAAAAATCATTTCTAAAACACATGCTCATATATCTCAAATCATACAAGTTTTTCATATATCACAAATCATGATTTCAACATAACCAATATTCGATCCATAATTTCATAGCAAAATATAATCTTTCTAAAAACAAAATCATTTAATGCATTACTTTAAAAATTAATTTAAGAAAACATACATACTATATACTTTTGAAAACATCAATGTTACAAGCTTATCCACGCACCTGGTGAGCTGACTACCGAGAAGGGAACTATACAACAGGACCATCCCCGCTTACGGTATCACGATCACCTATAGAGACAAAAGAATTTATGATAAGGAACGTAATCCTAACTAGAATAGATGAAAGAATATGCAAGGAAAAATGACTCAGTTGCTCTCGTAATCCTAACAAAATTTCGGCAAAGTTCCGTCTATAATACAGACATCCATTATACAACTCATAATGATTAACTTACATCTATATTCGATTTACAACATACACATCCAAAATTAAATTCAACATCACTATCTCAAATCTAGGGCTCACAATAATTTCCACTATACAATCTTACTCGACTACATTTTTTGATAAAGTCCATCATTCACTTCCAACCATATCGTAATCATTTATATGGTCCAAACATGTAAATTAATCATACATTAAAGTTATTTACCGTTCCGAATTACATAACATAAACTGAATATAACGATAAATTATACAAAAATCCAGATTCGGGGGTCTATTACTACTTGTAATGATCGGGAAAGCACGAAGGAAGACTATGGACATCATAGGGAACATTCTGCCCAGCTCATGGGAGCCACACGCCTCCTTTTCTGGACCCGTGTGGGCCTTACGCGCCACTGCGTGAGACGCGCATAAGTGCCACGCGTTGGCTGGAGTCTGAATTTTCTGGTGGCTGAATTTTTGTCTCTCCCTCTCGGTTCCAATGTTGCTGACGGTTTGTCAATTGGAGTTCCGGATCAATAAAAAATCAAGAAAAACCATTAAAGGTTTCTTACTGAGATTTCTACGAAAATATGGAGTTTCCCGAGATGAAACCACCACCAAAATAATCCTCTCGTCGAAATCTACGTCTTCCATCAAAGACCTAGTCGAAATCGGCTTCGAATTGGATAGATCGGGGCCAAATCTCTCATTTCTCTCTTTTTTCTTCTTTTTCTCCTTTTTCCTTCTTCTCTCTCTCTCTCTCGCTTGTTTCCTTTCAAAAAGTGGTTGGTGGATGTGTGTGTTTGTAAATTAGGTTTTCTTTCTTATTTTCTTATACCACAAGACAATTATCAATTGTCTCCATAAACTTGTCCCTTTGATCCATTTTAATCCACTTTTACAAAATAGTAATTTAGTCCCTAAGTTCCCACACACCAAAATTAATAAATAAAAATACGGATAAAAATAAATTTGGGGTCTTACAACTCTCTCCCCTTTAAAAGAAATTTCGTCCTCGAAACTCACATACCTGAGGGTGGAAACAAATGAGGATATTTATTCTGCATATCTTCCTCACGCTCCCAAGTAGCTTTTGCTTTTGAGTGTTTACCCCATAGGACTTTCACTAATGGAATAGTTCTATTTCTCAGCTGTCTCAACTCTCTAGCTAAAATTCTCACTGGTTCTTCTGCATTTGTCAAGTCTTCTCTCAACTCAACTGGTTGATCCTGTAAAACGTGGGAATGATATGATCTGTACTTCCTCAACATGGATACGTGGAAAACATTGTGAATCTTTGACAACTCTGGTGACAATGCCAATCTGTAGGCAACTGGTCTAATCCGCTCCACGATCTCATATGGCCCAATAAATCGAGGACTCAACTTCCCTTTCTTGCCAAATCTCATGACACTCTTCTAAAGAAAAAACTTCAAAAATACCTTATCTCCCACCTGGTACTCGATGTCCTTCCTTTTTAGATCTGCGTAGCTCTTTTGTCTATCTTGAGCTGTCTTCAACTTTGATCTGATGGCTTCTACCTTATCAACGGTAATCTGAACAATCTCATGACCTAAGAGTTTCCTCTCACATGCTTCATCCCAACATACATGAGTCCTGCATTTTCTTTCGTATAATGCCTCATATGGTGCCATGCCCAAACTAGCATGGTAACTGTTATTGTAAGCAAACTCCATCAATGATAGATGTTGATCCCAACTACCTTTGAATTCCATAACACAAGCTCTCAGTATATCTTCTAAAGTCTGAATGGTTATCTCTGACTGTCCATCTGTCTGAGGATGAAATGAAATACTGAACTTTACTTTAGTACCCAAAGCCTCTTGTAGACTTGGCCAGAATCTAGAGGTAAATCCTGGATCTCTGTCTGACACGATTGACCCTGGAGCTCCGTGAAGTCTCACTATCTCATCAACACAGAGCTCTGCTAACTTGTTCAGAGAATAATCTACTCTGACAGGTAGAAAATGAGCTGATTTAGTCAATTTGTCAACAATCACCCACACTGAGTCATGTCCTTTCTCGTACGAGGCAGTCCTGACATGAAGTCCATAGTGATGTGTTCCCACTTCCACTCGGGAATATGATGTGATTGTAAAGTACCTGCAGGGCTGGTGTTCTGCTTTAATCTGCTGACATGATAAGCACTTTGATACAAATTCTGCTATCTCCTTCTTCATGTCTTTCCACCAATAATTCTCTTTAAGATTTCTATACATCTTAGTGTTGCCTAGATGCATAGAATAAGTAAAAAAAATGGGCTTCTTCCATGATATTTCTCTTCAAGCTCTCAACTTCAGGCACACATAATCTATCTCCATACATCAATGTACCATCATCTCTAAGCGAGAAATCTGAATGTTCTTCCTTTTTCACTTCATCGATGATTTTCATCAAACGAGCATCCTGAGTCTGAGCTTCCCTGACTCTCTCCATTAATATAGGCCTGACTTTAAGAGTTGCTAATAGAGATCCTGAATCACCAACTGATAAGTTAACTTTCAACGATATGATTTCCACTAGCAATGGTAACTGTAGGACTTCCATATAAGCTAAA
Organism: Zanthoxylum bungeanum; assembly: GCA_019454045.1. Taxonomy (NCBI): domain Eukaryota; kingdom Viridiplantae; phylum Streptophyta; class Magnoliopsida; order Sapindales; family Rutaceae; genus Zanthoxylum; species Zanthoxylum bungeanum. Next base: position 27,535 of record SKCR01039832.1, read on the forward strand.
ATACCTTAGGACTTCCATATGAGATAAAATACCTTAGGACTTCCTACTAAGAGCGTCTGCTACTACATTAGCCTTTCCCGGATGATAGTCGATAGTATAATCATAGTCTTTCAATAACTCGATCCATCGTCTTTGTCACATATTCAACTCATTTTGCGTGAGTAAATACTTCAGACTCTTGTGATCCATGAAGATCTGACATTTTTCTCCATATAAGTAATGTCTCCAAATCTTCAGTACGAACACTACTGCAGCTAACTCCAAGTCATGAGTAGGATAATTTAATTCACGAGGCCTAAGCTGCCAAGAAGCATAAGATATCACATTCTCATGCTACATCAACACACAACCCAAACCTTTTTCTCGAGACATCACTGTACACCACATATCCACCACTACCTGATGGAAGAGTAAGCATTGGAACAGTTGTCAAATACTCCTTAAGCTTATCAAAGCTTTGCTGACATTCATCGGTCCACTCAAATTTTGCATTCTTCTTCAAAAGTTTCGTCATGGTGCTGCAATGATGGAGAATCCATGAACAAAACATCAGTAATAACCTACTAATCCCAAGTAAACTTCATTTCTCGGTTGCATTGGTAGGAGGTTCCCAATTAACTATTGCATCTCTTATTAGGATCTACTAAAATACCATCTGCTGAAATGACATGGCCTAAGAATACAATTATGTCAAGCCAAAACTCACATTTGCTAAACTTGGAATACAACTGCTTCTCCCTCAGATTCTGTAAAATGATTCTTAGATGTTCTTTGTGCTCATCTTCGCTACTAGAATACACCAAGATATCTTCAATAAACACAATGACAAACTTATCCAGATAATGCCTAAATACACGATTCATCAAGTCCATAAAAGCAGCTGGTGCATTAGTTAACCCGAATAGCATTACTAAAAACTCATAATGTCCATAACGGGTTCTAAAAATGGTCTTAGGTATATCTGCTTCCTTCACTTTTAGTTGGTGATACCTGGATCTCAAGTCTATATTGGAAAATACCTTGGCTCCCCGCAATTGTTCAAAAAGATCATCAATCTGAGGAAAATGATACTTGTTGCAAATGGAAACCCGATTCAACTGCCGATAATCGACACATAATCTCATAGAACCATATTTCTTCTTCACAAATAAGATCGATGCACCTCATGGTGAAGAACTAGGCTTTATGAAGCCTTTATCTAGCAGTTCTTGCAATGGTACCTTCAACTCTTTCAACTCTACATGAGCCATCCTGTAACGATCAAGGGATATAGGGGTTGTACCAGGAATTACGTCGATGCTAAAATCAACCTCTCTGTCAGGTGGTAAACCAGGTAGTTCATCTGGAAATACATCAACAAATTCTCTCACAACAGAAAACTCATGTAATTCTGATGTACCCATACTAATATCTACTATGTGAGCTAAATAGGCATCATAATCTTTCCTCAACAACTTACTGGCTCGTATTGCAGATATCACATATGAGGGAATAAATCGTCTCTCCCCTCTAAAGGAAAATTTTTGCCCATCCGGACCTTCAAACTCCAGAACTTTCTCATGACAATTCACTGTTGCACGATGATAGGATAACCAATCCATACCCAAAATGACATCAAAATCATGTATCTCCATGCAAATCAAATCTGCTAACAACTCATGCTCACTAACATGGATTACACATCCTCTATAAACTTGCTTAGCAATAATGGAATATCCGACAGGAGTAGCAACAACTAACTCACAATCTAGCTCACTTCCTTCCATATCGTCATGCAATGCAAATAATTTCGAAACAAAAGAATGTGTAGCACCAGGATCAATAAGTATTTGGGTTTTCGACCAAAGATAGACATCATACCAGTGATAACCTCTTGCGCTGCCAAAGCTTCCTGCTGCGACATAGCGAACACTCTACCTTGGGCTCTAGGTCTGCTAGTCTGACCATCTGGGGCAGCTCTACTCTGAGCACATGAACATGTGTGAACTCCAGAAGTCTGAACACAAACCCCACCCTGACCATAGTTGCCTCTTGAATTTTGAGCTGGAGAAATAGCTGTCTTCTGAATCTATCCACTGTATCATTAATATTAGGGCAATCTCTCTTCATGTGGCCTACTTCTCCGCATAAAAAACAACCATTTGTACCCAATCTGCACTCCCATAATGATTCTTCCCACAAGTAGCATATGGTGGAAATCTTCTATCTCGGGCTTGGCCTTGCTGACCATTAGGGGTCCCACTAGGTGGAGCTCTCACTGAACACTGACTAACTGTAGATCTAATTTGTTTCTGCGGCTGTCTAGAACTCATCTGATAACTATGATTGGGTCTTGAGTCACCCTCATTTCTTACTTTGATTTCCTTCTCCAAAAGATCGATGCTCCATATTTCTCTTCCTCATCTGATAATCTAGCCCAACTTGCTATTCTCGTTCTGTAAACTCTGCTTTTCTAGCAAAATCTGCTATCTCTGTCAAACTGTTCATAAGAAATAATTGGATCCTAGATCTCAATTCTGCATGCAGACCATTAAGAAAATGATCCATCTTGCCCTGTTTATGGTCATTCAAATGTGGAACAAACTGCACCAACTCATGGAAGAGAGTGTCATACTGATCTACTATGCGGTTACTTTGAGTCAGCCTGTAGAATTACCTCTTCTTCTCATCCATAAAAGCAGAATTCATATAATTGCCCATGAATTCCCTTTTGAACTTATCTCAAGTCAACACATTAACCTCTGAGAATTTACCTCTTACACTCTTCCACCATTTATCAACATGCTCGGTCAAATGTCGATACATAGTGGCAATTCTGTTCATTTGTCAATCTCATCGGCTCAAAAGATTTCTCAACTCTGTCTAAGAAATTCCCAGCTACTATGAGATCCTTCTTTCCATCAAACTCAACAACTCCATTTTCTTTCACTCTTTTAGCAATATTATCTTCATTAAATATAGGAGCTACCTGAGCTAGACAATGACCTTATGCTGGAGGGTAGTAATACTGATAAGTGTATGCACCATGAGGAACATTTTGAGGAGCACATGCTGGTGGAGGACCCTAATAAGGTGGAGGATAAAAACCCGGGGGAGATGTAGGATAACCCTGGAATACTGGAGAAGGTGGAGGATGTTGTGGAGGATGTTGTGGAGGTGCTGGAATATTTCCCTGAGGAGCTGCAGGGGCTGGAGGAACATCATTGCTAGAATGATGATGAACTGGGGTACTGTCTCTGAATATTAAGGCTAGTAAATCTCCTACAACGGGAATCGGGTTCCCTTCAAAAGGTTCTCGGACATAAGAATTAACCTTCTCATCAACTGGAGGTGCCCTATAAGGTTGGCCAATATTTGCTACCCTACGAGTACGGACTCGACCTGCACCTCGAACTCCGGAACGCGGAGGCATCTTAAAACACATAAAAGATGTCAACCGCTAATAGACATAGAATAATTGATAAAGAAAAATAAATGTCTACAAAACCTATGAACCTAGCGCTCTGATACCATTAAATATCACACTTGTCCCCTTAGGTAGAGTAGGGGTGGGACATAGACTTGAAACGGACGGACTTTTTCCTGTAATATGGACTAAACCTCTGAAGACAAAGGAAAAATCTAGACTGAAAATATCATCATAAAAATAGGATCTCCATGATCCAAGTCAAAAGAATATCCATGAAGAAAAGTAAATATTCTCAGTATCAAATAAAGGCTCAGTGCTTAAAACCAAATAACAAATTCTCTCAAGAATGATATAACTATAACTATAATCGCAAAACATAACAAAGCCACTCTACTGTTGGCACAATCTTTCTCTACTGGTAGGAAATGATGATGAAACAGCAGATGAAAAATGAATGATCTACTAATTTGCTAAACCTGAAAAGTTAAAGAAATGGGTAAACGCTTAGTGCAATGGATCACAGCTTAGTGCCGTGGATAAACAGATAACAAAGTAGATTGAATAAGTCTTTCATAATATAAATAAATACATAAAGCAGTAAATCAATATATCAAATATCTACCTGAAATCATAAATCTCATTTCTCATAAATCTTATTATGCTCAAGAATATCTGTAAAAATAAAGTTGTTCATTCATCTATATGCACACTCTCGTGACAATACGACAAAACTGGCAACGTGGGGCATCCCCATGGAAATAACTGGCATCCGGAGCAAAAACTAACAACATGAGACCTCATCTCACGGTAAATAATCTGGCACGTATAAGTACACGGGGAGCATTCTACATAAAAATCATTTCTAAAACACATGCTCATATATCTCAAATCATGCAAGTTTCTCATATATCACAAATCATGATTTCAACATAACCAATATTCGATTCATACTTTCATAGCAAAATATAATCTTTCTAAAAACAAAATCATTTAATGCATTACTTTAAAAATTCATTTAAGAAAACATACATATTATATACTTTTGAAAACATCAATGTTGTAAGCTTACGCACCTGGTGAGCTGACTACCGAGAATGGAACTATACAGCAGGACCATCCCCGCTTACGGTATCACGATCACCTATAGAGACAAAAGAATTTATGATAATGAACGTAATTGTAACTAGAATAGATGAAAGAATATGCAAGGAAAAATGACTCAGTTGCTCTCGTAATCCTAACAAAATTTCGGCAAAGTTCCGTCTATAATACAGACATCCATTATACAACTCATAATGATTAACTTACATCCATATTCGATTTACAACATACACATCCACAATTAAATTCAACATCACTATCTCAAATCTCGGGCTCACAATAATTTCCCTCATACAATCTTACTCGACTATATTTTCTGATAAAGTCCATCATTCATTTCCAACCATATGGTAATCATTTATATGGTCCAAACATGTAAATTAATCATACATTAAAGTTATTTACCGTTCCGAATTACATAACATAAACTGAATATAATGATAAATTATACAAAAATCAAGATTTGGTGGTCTGTTACTACTCGGGATGGTCAAGAAATCACGGAGGAAGACTCGAGACATCGGAGGGAATATTTTGCCCAGCGCGTGGGAGCCACGAGCCTCATTTTCTCGCCGCGCGTGGACTTCACGCGCCACAGCGTGAGACGAGGGTGACTGCCACGCGCCGGTCCGAGTCCGAATTTTCTGGTGGCCGAATTTTCATCTCCCCCTCCCGATTAAAATGTCGCTTACGGTTTTTCAATCGGAGTCCGGATCAACGAGAAATCAAAAAAAACCATTAAAAGTTTCTTACCGGGATTTTTACGAAAATAGGAAGTTTCCCGAGATGAAATCACCACCAAAATAATCCTCACGTCGAAATCTATGTCTTCCCTCAAAGACCCGGTCGAAATAGGCTCCGAATCGGATGGATCGGGGCCAAATTCTCTCATTTCTCTTTTTTTCTTCTTTTTCTCCTTTTTCCTTCTTTTCTCTCTCTCTCATGTTTTCTTATTTATTTATAAGAAATAAATATTTTTATAGATAATTATCAGTTGTCTCCCTAAATTTTTTCCTTTGATCCATTTTAATCCAAAATTTAACAAACTAGCTATTTAGTCCATAAATTCCCACCCACCAAAATTAATAAATAAAAATACGGATAAAAATAAATCCGGGGTCTTACAACTCTCTCCATATTAAAAGAAATTTCGTCCTCGAAATTCACATACATGAGGGTGGAAACAAGTGAGAATATTTATTCTGCATATATTCCTCACGCTCCCAAGTAGATTCTACTTTTGAGTATTTACCCCATAGGACTTTCACTAATGGAATAGTCTTATTTCTCAATTGTCTCAACTCTCTAGCCAAAATTCCCACTGGTTCTTCTGCATATAACAAGTCTTCTCTCAACTCAACTGGTTGCTCCTGCAAAATGTGAGAAGGATCTGATCTATACTTCCTCAACATGGACACATGAAAAACATTGTGAATCTTTGACAACTCTGGTGGCAATGCCAATCTGTAGGCAACTGGTCCAATCTGCTCCACGATCTCATATGGCCCAATAAACCGAGGACTCAACTTCCCTTTCTTACCAAATCTCATGACAATCTTCCAAGGAGAAACCTTCAAAAATACCTTATCTCCCACCTGGTACCCGATGTCCTTCCTTTTTAAATCTGCGTATCTCTTTTGTCTATCTTGAGCCGTCTTCAACTTTGATCTGATGGCTTCTACTTTATCAACGGTAATCTGAACAATCTCAAGACCTAAGAGTTTCCTCTCACTTGCTTCATCCCAACATACAGGAGTCCTGCATTTCCTTCTGTATAATGCCTCACATGGTGCCATGCCCAAACTAGCATGGTAACTATTATTGTAAGCAAACTCCAACAATGATAGATGTTAATCCCAACTACCTTTGAATTCCATAACACAAGCTCTCAGCATATCTTCAAAAATCTGAATGGTTCTCTCTGACTGTCCATTTGTCTAAGGATGAAATGAAGTACTAAACTTTACTTTAGTACCCAAAGCCTCTTGTAGACTTGGCCAGAATCTAGAGGTAAATCTTAGATATTTGTCTGACACGATTGACACTGGAGCTCCGTGAAGTCTCACTATCTCATCAACATAGAGCTCTGCTAACTTGTTCAGAGAATAATCTACTCTGACAGGTAGAAAATAAGTTGATTTAGTCAATCTGTCAACAATCACCCACACTGAGTCATGTCATTTCTCGTACGAGGCAATCCTGACACGAAATCACCACCAAAATAATCCCCTCATCGAAATCTACGTCTTTCCTCAAAGACTCGGTCGAAATCGGCTCCGAATCAGACGGATCGGGGCCAAATTCTCCCCTTTCTCTTTTTTTCTTCTTTTTCTCCTTTTTCCTTCTTTTCTATCTCTCTCTCGCCTGTTTTCTTTCAAAAAGTGGCTGCTGGATGTCTGTGTTTGTAAAATAGATTTTCTTTCTTAATTTTTTTTATACCATAAGATAATTATCAATTGTCTCCTTAAACTTGTCCCTTTGATCCATTTTAATCCAAACTTTTGCAAACTAGCAATTTAGTTCCTAAATTCCCACCCACCAAAATTAATAAATAAAAATATGGATAAAAATAAATTTGGGGTCTTACAGTTCAAGTATGGCGATTGACACTTTCCGTTGTGATTTCTAATTTTTATCGTTTACCTCACTATAATTTTCATAATATTTCATTACCTTAATAATTAGATCTTTCATCGAAAAAATTATCCTAATAACAAAACAATCATTTTCTTTTCTTAAGGTTTTGACGCTATGGATTGTTGTAACATGTGAATGTTTTTTTTTTTTTTTTTTTTGTTTTTTGAGTTTAGCCCTAACTAACTAGTAACATATATACAAGTGTTAAATACGAAATATATTATAGCGGCTATACTTGTTGTATAGAGCTAAACCAATATTTTATATTAAGATTAACGAATATTAAGATATTGCCGCATGTCAGTATTTGATTAGTGCAGATGTGTCAGTATTTCATTGGTAGTAGTTTGTTAGAGAGGTTGTTCGGAGTTTATTATTTCCCGCCTCTTTTATTAGACGCTTTGTGTTTGTATCAAAGTGTTGATTGCACTATAAATACAATCATTTATCCTTGTAATTAGTTTAACACATTAAGAAAAAAAATTTAACATAGTTCGGTAGATGGATCCAGCCTATGTCCACGAGAACAAAGGGAAATAACTTTTATTACCACCTCGGGTCAGACCGATCTCTTTATTTCACTCTTACACTAAGTTTTTTCTCTCTTTTATAAGTTGTGTAAATGCTAAAAAATGCTAGAATATAATTAGCCAGCCAGAGAGTCGAAGAACCAAAAAAGAGAACCCCTCAATCGGAGTCTTCAAATCCTTTAAATAGTACATCTAGACCCATGATTACATCAATTTATTATGTTAGCCATGTTTGCATGATATCATTGCCTAGGCTCATTTCCCCAATCACTTTACAAATAGTAGCTCTGTCATCTGACATCATCACTCTCTACCATCTGAACCTTATTAATTGCCTTTTTTTGGTAACTGTTACACACTATATCCATGTGCCAACCTGTATTCTAACTACTCAGGCGGTTTCGTGTGTCAATGGATAAGTTTGAGGCCTTTTTCCATCCCATCATTCGTTGGCCTACTCCTATCTCATCAGCCCTTGGGAGGCTCAAACTTCCGTTTTTGGCTTACGTCGTCCGTATGCGAGCATAGTGCTACAACCCCGACCTATATCCCCAGGTCGGTGTACCAAACCGGAGGACGCTCCTGCTTGCTCCAATTACCAGGTCGGATCGGTAGAGATGCCTTCACTTCTCTCACCTTCTCTCCAAAAAGGTCAAGCCAACATTAAACTCCTCAGTCGTATCTGTTATGGGCATCTAGTTTGTATCTTCTAGTGATCACCTTCCTACGTTTCTTTGTTTCTAATAAAGTTTCCCCGGGTGTATGTGATTGTGCCTCAATTGGCTTACTCCAAATCTCATTCTCATTGTTACAAGCACAAAATATATCCCCTTACTGCCTTCGGTCAGTCTTCATCTGCATGAATGTTACTGAATCTGATCGTTCTCATCGGGTCGGTCTTCGTCTGCATCTCAGACTCTGGTCCTCCATCTGACTTGGACTTTCATCTGTTAAGTGCCAAAAACCCATTCTAACTCTCTTCTGGATCTGAAAATCCATTTTTCTTAGCAACCAAACACTCTATAACTGTTTAGATTAATTCAATCCACAGCTCAACCATGGCTTCTTCAAACTCCAATCATGCTTCCTCTTTTGAGCTTTAGAAGAATGTAGATGAGCAATTCGGATCACTAAGAAAGTTGAATCTAAAAATGAGATTGAATAGTCTGAGGAAAGGTTCATTGTGAATGTCTGATCAGTATGTCACTCACCAATGGCGCTTAGCAATAGCAGGTAGACCTGTAATCTTATCAGTTACTGGTCTAGGCTCCACGTAGTAGTGTATATAGAGGCACATATATCTTGTAAAAATGTATGTGATCAATGAAGCATATTCAATGCTTTTAACTCATGAGGCTTAGCAATAAGGAAGCTAAGATGAATTTTGGGGTTATAATCAAAAGAATAATGGATGTTGGAATAATTAAAAAAAAAAGGCAATTGGAGTCAAACATTCACATTTCAGAAATGTTATTTAAAAAAAATTGTATTATATATGTATTATATATCCAAGTAAAACTTTAACAGTATCCCGTTAGTTAAGGCTTTAATAAATGACTACGTCATGACCAGTAAATTTTATATGTATTTTTTCCATTCAGTACAACTCGGTGAAAAAGAATGACGTGTTGTTGTTGTTGGGTGAATGTAAGCGAATTTTTCCTAATGTTTTAAAAATAATCGAAATCCACGTATAAAAATAAAAATATTTATAATAATATCTCTTTTTTTTTTGGGGTTTCATATAATTTTAAAATATTATAAGAATTACACATAATTTCATCAAATATCGTGGAGATTTTGTTATTTTCTCTGTTGGATTGTAAGAATTTTGTTTGTTCCATCAGTCAACATAAATTCAGGAAGAATGAATGAGAATACAGCTCACTCGTATTCCTGAGCTCTGCAGTTATCCAACAAAAAGTAGAGCGAGCTGTAATTAATGCTATAAATCCAGAAATAAACAATGAGATATCATTTTTATTAAGAGAAAATGCACTCAATTATACTATAAATTATTTTAATGATATTTTAATTCATACAATTGTGAAAATATAAGTTCTTAGTTGTTAAATATTTTTTCATTAATTTTGATTTATTTTTTCTATTAGTATTAAATGATTTGAATAATTCAAAGCTATTCAAAGATAGTAAAAATTTATTTCAAAATTAGATAAAAGATGACTCAATTAAATAAAAAAATTAATGATAGAGATTAAAATTTGTATTTTTTAAAAACAACATAGACTAAAACTTATATTTCTAAAACTATATGTAATATTATTTCATTATAATTTATACAATAGTTAGGTGTCACTTTTCTTTTTATTAATTATTTCTTGTCTTCTGGCTGTTGATAGAGAGCCATATTATTATCTTCATTTTCGATGATTCTTATTACTGTTAGTGAATTATATTATGACTAGAACTCATACTTATATATCGATTTCTCTTAAATATACATCTTATTGTATTACTATTAGTGAATTATATTATGATTAGAACTCATACTTAAAAATCGATTTGTAATAAGATGATGTTATGGGTTATTAAACCACCAGTCAAGTCCTTACTTAGCCAATGTATGTGATAATTTGACCATAATATTCCGCCACGCTCCGCAGTCCTAGCATCCACACAGGCTAACATTTTATACTCATCCACCTAATTCCATCGAACAACACTGCAATATCGGTTAAAATTGATGTACCCGTACAATTACAACTGTGAGATATGATGTTGTCTTTGATACCAATTATTACGAACTCATCCTTAAAAATTTGATTCTGATGAGAAAATATCTAAGGATTAATAAGGATTAATACACCATAATAGTAGCACATTATTTTATTGAATTCTCTAGCTAATGAATCGATTTGGTCCATTTTCTTTCACCATATTACTATGTGACTGTTGACCAAATTTTGACTCAAGTAATAGATATCCTTCACATAGAACAAAGTGAGTGGTTGTGGGATAGTTAGGACAGCTATGAAATAGACCACTTGATTAGCTAAATCTAATTTATTTTTGGCACCTTCCCTTTGCCCCTTATCCTTCTTCCACGAAAGGATAAGATAAAAACAAATTAGATTGAATGGGCACATGTTATGAAGATATTGCACACGTTTGATACAATCATGTGGAAACATTTATAGCTTTGTTTACACTATAATAACTTAATAATATTTTTTCACATATATTAAAATAGAAAAAAAAAAAAAAACTTAAATACATGCATGGTAGGTATATTTGAAGCAACTCCATATATAATATAATTATTGTTAGTGATGTGGCATGTATATTTAATTCCACTCCATATATTATATAATTATTTATTGTTGGTATCGTGTTATACTTATAACAATAATACTAAATAACTACTTATTCTAATGATGAAAAATTATAGATGCAAAGGAAGTATCACGTCACCATGAAACAAACTAATAATACTTTATCATGCATGATATATAATATATTAAAACATATTAAATAAATGACAGTTGAACAACTGTTATTTGTTTAATACATTGCTACCCTTATTCAATCCTCAATTACATCAAAAAATTACTTTTAATGATGAAGTAATTCTTTTGTACTATTATTATATTGGTGATATAATACCACCAATTGGGACGACACTGACATCCTCGATAGACCCGGCCAAGGTTCCGGTTCGGAACCGAAACCGAACCGAAACCGAACCGGTTGGAACCGGAACCGAACCGGAACCTGACCGGTTCGGTTAGGGTTTTCACCCTGACCGAACCGGTTGGAACCGAAAAAAAAATTTACTTTTTTTTTACAAGTAAATCTCAATTTTTTTTATTAATAATAATGAGGTTTAAAATTGCAATACTAAAACATGAATGTCCACATCTTTTTTATAACCAACTCTTGGTTATTGACTTCTTCATATAAGCGATGTGGGACACAATACCCAAATAACAAATATCTCACATCGCTTATATGAAGAAAGCACTAGCCAAGAGTTGACTATAAAAAAGATTCTATGTTAAAAGAATTTTATAAAAAATGATTCTATAAAAAGATGTGATGGTTTGAAAAAACATTACGATTATAGAATTTTTTTTCTATTTTTTAAAATTTATTATTAAAATTAAAAAAAAAATCGGAAGGGGAACCGGAACCGACCGGTTCGGTTCCGGTTCGGTTTACGGTTCCGGTTCCACTAAAGTGTGGAACCGGAAACCGGCCGGTTCGGTTCGGTTCCGAACTGGAACCGAACCGCCGGCCGGGTCTAATCCTCGAGGCCTAAAGCGATTTTTACATTTTGTTTATAAAGTTTGGACCTTGAGTATTAAATTATTTGGAGTTATAATAAAAAAACCCGAGGGCCATAGACGGTAACCAATAATTATATAACATTTAGAGTTATATTAAATAAAAATATTATTTATTTAATTATTTTTACATTTATGTTAATATATTATTAGATTATTATACAAGTTATGCGGTACATTGTTATTTTATAGAATTTTTAGTAATGATGATGAGGATATAGCCCCATCAATACATCATAGCCATTCTATTGATTTTAGTACAACAATATAAATTCACAAGTCAAAATTTGTCAAAGAAGTGGACCTATGCATGTAAAAAGAGATTTTAAAAAATAAATAAATAAATAAATTGGCGTTCAATTGTTTTGGAGACTTTAATTTCCTGCTCATTTGACATCGTCTTGGACATTTTAGTTGCTTCACAGTCATATATGGCTGGCATTTTTTAATCAATATTTTTAACGGTACTATGGACAAATTATTAATAAAATAACATTGTCTCATTAATTTAATTGTTAATTTTTAACGTTAAAATAATATAATTGTTAAATATTTTCTTAATCCTCAATCCTTGAGAGTAATACAGAGAACTGTGGAATAAAATAGGCTGAAGTGGCATTATTTTTTTTTTGAATAGTTGGAAATTCTGTTGTCAAATTATTTTTTTCGGGTTTAAGTGAATCATGTAAGATCCCGATTGTCTCAGGTTCTTATAAAAAACGCATTCTCGATATTCGAACGCAAGATCTAAAGGTGAGATCATGAACCTTACATCATCAAGGGTGATAAAATATGTGAACATTAAGTGTTCACATATTAAATTCAGTTTCCAACGATGTGTCGACGGTGTCTTAAGTAGCAGAAGTTTTTCAAGTTTCTTTCTTGTCTATTTTCAACGATTTTTTTTTTGTGATATTATAATGATATTTATATTTCAAATAATTATATATTATAATTTCTCTTTAAAATATATAACTGAAATGTCACTATAAAATATCATCGGTTTCGTACTAAAAAGCGGTTACAAATACTTTATATTGTTTCTATTATTGCTTCAGTTTCACTTGGATTATTTCCTAATCATTACTTACTCATTTTAGTTTAATTGCTTTCTTGCATCTTATTTTTTTCTAATTTTTTTTCCCGGTTTGTTTTACTATTGACCGAGAAAAAAGGAAAATCCAACTCATATTCAAAGTAAAATTTACAAGATAGATTTTATCAGTGAACTCCTTAACTTTTAATATATTATTGCCAAATAGTATAGTTCATTATATTTCTTTACACAAGTTCCTATTGTGTTTCTTTTTGTCCCATTGATTATTAAACGCTTAGAAGAAATAAACTAAAGACCAAAATGATGTAGGACATATGATCTTCATAATTTTAAGTGGTCATAATTTAGATTATAAATGTTTGTTTTTAGTTCATAATATATCGATTCGAAATTATCGAGAATATGTATTTAGCTATGACATTGTTACGTCGATTTGACCAGTGAATCATCTCTAAATTTCTCTTTAAAGGATTTCGACTCATAATTTTAATTTTTTTTTCCCTATTTTCAAGATTTTTCTCGGATTTTTATCTTTTTTTTTAATTTTTTCAACTTAGAAATTAGATTAACATAATATTTTGTTTCCTTATTTTATGATTATCAGGATATTTTAATTATATCATAATAATTCAAACTACTCTTATATTGTAATTTTGCATTATATAGAATTTTAGTATAAAAAAAATGTCCAAATCCTAATTTGTTTTTGATAATTCCTTCAATAAAATCATATTATTTAGAACTTTCGTTTTCCACTTCATCACACTAAAATTAAAACTAATTCTTTAATTTGACACATTTATAAGGGTCATTGTAGAAATAATATTTATACTTATATTGTAGCTATTCAACAACATACATTTTTTCCCCAAATATTGGTAAATAGATTAAACCTTAAAAGGATTTACTCGTATACATGAGTTGCACTGCATTATAGATTTTTTGTAAGAATCTGAGACAACTGAGAATTTTACTTATTCTATTTAAACTTAGATGAAATGATTTAACGACGAGATTTTCAAAAAAAAGATAAATAATAAGTAAATATTTAGTTTAATGGAAATGCTAAGACATGAAGGATCTAAATGATAAAGTAGCATGACATAAATGATAAAATCCAATAATGAATTTGATGATGTTAACCTTTTTCCCACCACCAACACTGGTAGCAGTAAGCACCACAGCCAGAACTTCACAGGAAAGCACTTTTGTCCCCTAGCTTCTGCTTCTAAAAACCGAATATGCTTTCTCCCTCTTCCCTTCCATTTTCTCTCCTCTCTCATTTTCTTCATTGACTTATTAATTTCTTGCTTTTCTCAAGAGAAAATTTATAGCTTTTGGCTTTTTTCCTTTGGAATTTGAGCGTAATTGGTATTCTCATATAATAACACCACCAGCAACATGAACCCTCTCTCTCTTTTTCCCTCAGTGGCCTGATTACTGAACCTTTCTTTTCTCGAGAAAATTCCTGCTTTTGTGCTATTTTTTAGGTTAGTTATATTTTCTTGGGTACCAAACAAAACAACTACATCTTTTAGTGGGCAATCCACTTCCAGTTCTCTCATCTTCTTGAAGAAATCGAGGCGTTAGAAGACAAAAGTCCAGTTGCAGCACGAGATTTCCATTTCTATGTATAATTCTCAGCTTAATTTTTTAAAGAAAAAAACAGAGGATTTTCTATTTATTTACTTTCTTTGATTTGTTTTTGTGTTTTTCATGTTTTTGTTTTTTTTACTTAATAAGCTTGTATTTGTGTTTTAAGTTTCAGAATTCTCAAAGGAGACACTTGAAAGCCAACAAATTTTACAACCCTCTCAGGACTCAGGTAATTTTATGACCTTTTAATTTTAGTTCTTAAATTTGCTTCTCTTTTTATTTATTTATTATTTATTTTTACTTTATTATGAATCTTGAATTCACTTTCTATTTTGTTTTTCTTTTTAATTTTTTAAATAATTCACTATTCTAATAGTAAAAGCAACCTAAAAATTAGATTTGGTTTTCAACATTGGAAACGTCCTAAACTCCAAAAAGATTTTTTGAACAACATGGATCATCACCAACTCCCAACTAGCAATGAATTTATTAGCTGTTATGAAAAAAAATTAAAAAGAAAAAAGAAAAAAAATATGTACTGTTTTTAAAAGCAAGATTCAATTTTTATTTATTTATTGGTTAATTGTGACTTTTCTTTGATGCTAAATTTATATTGCCAAAGTGTGAAGCAATGCAGTGATTAGAGTAACTTCAAAGCATAGCATAGATAATTAATGGTCTCTTTTTTTGATATAGTTTTATAATAATCAATAGGGGTCATGCCAAAATCCAAAGCTACAACCAAAATTGATGTTTGAATGTCAATTCACTTTACTGATCAGCTTTATCATATGTGATTTGTTTATTTTCTAAAGTAATATTTTATTGCAAAAGTTTAATTTAATTTGGTTGGGGATTAGATTATGATTTTATTTGAATCTCCTTCTTTTCAGCTGTTTCCAGGATGGTTAATCATGGAGTTTATTAATCTTGTGGTGTGGATTGCATCCGTTGTTAAATGACCAAATTGCCACTTGCATTTTCAACAATGGCCAGAATCCCATGTCTCTGCTTCCATTTCCTAGCTTTGTTGTGTTTCATATTGGTTTCTTTTTTCCCGTCCTCGTTGTCATTGAATGTTGAAACTCAAGCCCTTATTCAGTTCAAAAGTAAGCTAAAAGATCCCCATGGGGTTTTAAATTCCTGGAAAGAATCTGCTGATTCTCCATGTGGATTCTCGGGGATTACTTGCGATCCGGTTACTGGGAGAGTCACTGAAATATCACTTGATAACAAGTCTTTATCTGGTGAAATTTCGAGTTCCATTTCAGCGTTACAAAGTCTATCCTCCCTTTGGTTGCCTTTCAATTTTATTTCCGGTAAGATTCCTTTGGAGCTAAGCAATTGTAGCAATCTCAAAGTATTGAATGTTTCGGGAAATGGAATGGTTGGACCGGTACCTGATTTTTCCATGTTGAAAAACTTGGAAATTATCGATTTGTCAATCAACTACTTCACTGGTAAATTCCCTAATTGGGTGGTCAATTTAACTGGACTCGTTTCATTGAGTCTAGGGGCAAATGAATATGATGAGGCTGAAATACCTGAGAGTATTGGGAATTTGAAAAACTTGACTTACCTGTTTCTGGCTCACTGCAATTTGAGAGGAGGGATTCCAGAATCTGTTTTTGACCTGAAGGAGTTAGGCACGCTTGACATATGTAGAAACAAAATTTCAGGGGAATTCTCGAGATCAATTGGGAAGTTGCAGAAGCTTACGAAGATTGAGCTGTATGATAATAATTTGACTGGGGAAATACCGGCTGAGCTCAGCAACCTCACTCTTTTGAGAGAATTTGATATCTCTTCAAACCAGATGTATGGGAAATTTCCCGAGGAGTTTGGAAATTTGAAGAACTTGACAGTTTTTCAATGCCATCAGAACAACTTTTCTGGAGAATTCCCTTCTGGTTTTGCAGATATGCGTAAGCTTTTTTCATTCTCAATTTATGGAAACAGATTTTCTGGGGCATTCCCAGAGAATTTAGGCCGGTATACGGCACTAGATATTGTTGACATATCTGAGAATCAGTTTTCTGGTAGTTTCCCCTGGTACTTATGTGAAGGAAGGAAATTGCGAGCCTTGCTTGCCTTGAGCAATAATTTTTCTGGGGTGGTGCCTGATTCTTATGCTGAGTGTAAATCTCTTGAGAGGTTGAGAATCAATGACAATCATTTGTCTGGGAAGATTCCAGATGGACTTTGGGCATTGCCTAAAGTTGGTATGATTGATTTTGGTGATAATGACTTTACTGGAGGGATTTCGCCTGAAATTCGGTTTTCCAATAACTTGAATCAATTGGTTTTGCAAAACAATAGATTTTCGGGTGAGCTACCATCGGAAATTGGCAGGTTAACAAACTTGGAGAGGCTTATCTTGACTAACAATAACTTCTCAGGTGAAATACCTTCTGATTTTGGTTCTCTCAGGCAGTTATCTTCCTTGCATTTGGAAGAAAATGCATTGACAGGATCAATACCGAAGGAAATTGGTGATTGTGCTAGACTTGTGGACTTGAACCTTGCTTGGAATTCTTTGAGTGGCAATATTCCGCTTACACTTTCACAAATTACGTCTTTGAACTCCTTGAATCTTTCTGGAAACAAACTTACAGGTTTGATCCCAGACAACTTAATGAAACTGAAGCTGAGTTCTATTGATTTTTCAGAAAACCAGTTGTCTGGAAGTATTCCTTCAGATCTTTTAAGGATGGGTGGAGACAAAGCCTTCGGTGGTAACGAAGGAGTCTGCCTTGACCAAAATACTAAAATGTTTATGAATTCAAGATTGAATGTTTGCACTGATATACGGAAACAGAAAGTGGTGTTTAAAGATAAACTGGTTTTGTTCTGTATCATAGCAGCTGTTTTGGTAGTTTTTCTAGCTGGGTTGTTGCTTGTGAGTTACAAAAACTTCAAGCTTTCAGCTGATATGGAGAATGGTTCGGATGGGGAGAAAGGTGTGAAATGGAAGCTTGCCTCTTTCCACCAAATGGATATTGATGTCGAGGAATTATGTAATTTGGAAGAAGACAATCTGATTGGATGTGGTGGTACGGGAAAAGTTTATCGTCTGGATTTGAAGAAAAATGGTGGTACAGTGGCCGTAAAGCAACTATGGAAAGGTGATGGAGTGAAGGTTTTGGCAGCGGAAATGGAGATCCTGGGCAAAGTCAGGCACAGAAACATATTGAAGCTGTATGCTTGCTTGCTGAAAGGAGGATCGAGTTTTCTGGTGTTTGAGTACATGACTAATGGTAATCTGTTTCAAGCCCTTCACAGACGAGTAAAAGATGGGCGACCTGAATTAGATTGGTTTCAGAGGTACAAAATTGCTTTAGGAGCTGCCAAGGGAATTGCATATCTGCACCATGATTGTTCGCTTCCTATTATACATCGAGATATAAAATCGAGCAACATTTTACTTGATGAGGATTATGAGCCAAAAATTGCTGATTTTGGAGTTGCAAAGATTGCAGAAAATTCTCCTAAGGTGTCTGATTATAGCTGCTTCGCTGGAACTCATGGTTATATTGCCCCTGGTGAGTTTTAAAACTTGTTTAGCAATCATTTCTTCTCCTCCACTGCACCAAGTATCATTCTGTTTCATATCTCTTGAATTGATAGCCTTACAAATCTAATGCCCTTTTTTTTTCATCAATTTATTTCCAATGAGCGGTTCTTAATAATCTGCATCCAATTTTATTGGCAGAGCTTGCATACACTTGTAAAGTCAGCGAAAAGAGTGACGTATATAGCTTTGGTGTGGTGCTACTCGAATTACTAACCGGAAGAAAGCCTATTGAAGAGAACTATGGAGATGGGAAAGACATTGTTTATTGGGTTTCAACTCATCTCAATAACCGTGAAAACATCCACAAGGTTCTCGACAATGAAGTTGCATCAGAATCTGTAGAAGAGGACATGATCAAGGTTTTGAAGATTGCTGTCGTATGCACTAATAAGCTTCCAACTCTACGTCCTCCTATGAGAGAGGTCGTCAAGATGCTTGTCGATGCTGAACCATGCACTCACAGGTCTCCAGACAACTCTTCTGAAAAACCGGGGAAGATTTATCTGTAGTTATTTCTAATACCAGTAGCTTATCATTGAATGTTAAAATTTTCAAGTCTCCATGCAAACAAAATGTTCCGGGAATATATATATTATGATTTTGTATTTACTTCTGAAGGTTTTAGGTTTCCCCATCAGATGAAATACGTTTTTGATGTGTTATATATGCACATATATGATGTTTTATATGAACATTTTCTTGTGATTTGATCAGGAATTCAGGCTGCTAGTAATGTTTCATGATCAAGCATGATTTTAGCTTCAACCTGTTCTTAGTATTTTGCACAGGCATCAGAAAATGAGATTCAAGTACATGTAATTTTGTTTCATTTCATTTCTTTAGCATGAACGTGAATGTACAGGTTATATAGAAGGTTTTCAATTTAGCAGATTGTGATCAGAATGTTTGATCATAAGTACACGGCGTTTTCGTCCAATCCAGGTAGACAACCATGGCGGATCCCCTGAAACAACTCGGTAACCTGCATTCGAATACAGTCTTCGAGCACCATAATCATCTTCATAAGCTCGGAGAACAAGGTATTCAAAACCCCAGAGAATGGCAAGCACCTCACAGGCTTTCAGTAATGCAGTAGCTATTTTTTGCCTCCTGTTTTTATAATATCAGCTCTGTTAAATTTCAATGCATCAATAACACAGGACAAGTATTGGTAAAGTAGAATGAGAAACCTGAAACGTTTTGAAACTGCAAGGCCGGAGACGTAGAGGTATTCTTCTGCTCCCTGGAGATGTTGAAGAACAGCATCATCCCTCAAAGCTGTGACATCTACTACACCCACAAGTTTCCCTTGTGGCTCAACATTTTCATTTGAATGCTCAGCTACCAAGCATGCATACCTGTTAATTAGAGACAAGCCAATGCCATTTACAACTCCTTTATGTTCATTTCATGGGTCCAATTACAATACAACGACTCCGAAAATATCAGGACCGGCCTTGAATACAAATTTTTTAACAATATGGAAATATTAACAGTAAAATAGAACAAAACTAGGTACATTAAAGTACAATAATATTATATTACTCAAATTTACATTTTATTAAGTGCGGACTTTCAGCCATGAATTTTTTTCAATGTTTTTAAATCTCTATTTATACCTGTCTGGAGGTGAGTTCCTTAGTTTGTAAAAAAGGCCGGAAAGTACTTCTGCCTGAGTAGAGCAGCAAACAAATTATTATCTAATAACTATAGATAATGATGTATTAAAAAAAAAATTCGATACAAAAATCAACTCAAAACTAAATTCAAATCCTTATTAGCAAGCAAGATACAGAAGCTAAAAACAAACATATATATATATATATGAATAAATTGAAAGATAAAAGAAATTTATTCAAACCTTAAAGAATTCAAAGAAAAGATCATTGAAAAGAGCAATAGGAGTATGAAATGCTTCAGCTTGAATAAAAGCAACTTGTCTCATTTCATCACCCACTTTAACCAACTTCCTCACTTTCCAACCATATTCACTCACCAAATACTCAAACTGCTTATTTGAAAGCACTTTTGCATCTTCCTCAACTCTATTACCAACTAATCCCACTTCCTTGGCTGATGAAAAACTGCAGCAATGCACTTCATAAGCACCCTTTGGTTTCTTCAAAGCACTTTTTTGGATATAATTTCCATATTTCAATGTGGCTGATGGGTAGCTGAGCAGCATTTGAGCCATTTTATTTTTCTTATTTTGCTTCAGAATCAATAACTACATGATGAAATGGAGCTTCTGATTTTTGCCCATAACACTTGTAACACTGTTGTTGTATCAAAAGTATTCTTTCAAATTTATTAGAATATGGTGAAATATTGAAATGTTAAAAGACAGAAAAATAAAGTGGGAAAAATTGTCACTTACCCTTATAGTTTGGCATATTATCACATATCCCCATATATATGTCAAACATACCAAAATTTCCTTCAGAATAATGATATGTATACTCCATCAGTACTCCATGAATAATGGAATTTTATATTTTTGTATCAAAAATAATTATTGCATTGAATTAAATAAATTATTTAAAAAATTAATACTCGTACTATTATTTCCGTAAATTCTTCGAAGATCGTAAGAAATCTATATTGTCAACCAAAAGTTTTTTTTTTTTTTTTTTTTTTAACGAGAAACACTTTTTAAAGAGATTTTTATGGTATATTTAGGATTACAATGTTGTAATTTTTTTTATCCTGCTATGATATGAAATTATATATTATCAAATATAAGGTGGTAAATATTAAGTAGACATTATATAAATTAATATTTATCAAACATGAGCTGTTGTATTAATAAAATTGAATCGAAATATAACGATTATAAACATAGCCATGAATTGTTTTCAAAGAGTTTAGAAGGATTTCTAACCATTTTTAAATCATTAGGAATTGTATGAGAATAGACCAAATTATAGGGTGCCTGATAATTTTTAAAAGTTTGTTTTTGGTATTAAAAAGAAAAAAAAAATGTTTCCAGGAAAAGATAAGATTTTGGTGCGGGTGGTCAGAAGAGCTTTGTTTGCTAAATACCATTAGAATGAGCCACGTGGATTAATGACAGCCTAACACGTGGATTTCACTGAATTTAGTGGCTGCCAAGCAACTACAATTATCAGATGGGCCCCACTTTTAAACATTTTGCGTTTTGAAATTTACTTTGAACAAACTTTTATTAATATATGTACACTCATGTAATAAATGGTTAAAATATATTTTTTATTATACGCAATCAAATTAAATATTCATATATTCTCTTTCTACCTAGAAAAGAAAATTATCTTACCTAAAATGTGTTGAGTCCCAGTCAGAAATATCAACTAACCACCGAAATAATTCTCTCACACCACACGTTGGTCCCTATTAAAAATATTAAATCATTCAGAATCTTACTTTAATTCTCTTCTCTATTCCCTATTTATTTTTTTTACTTAAGACCTGACAATCAAATCATAAGACATTTGCCACCAAATCACGCCCCTTGGGACCAATCATCCTTACTCTCCATAGCTTTAATTCATAAAGGTTGGTCAGAGTGGAATGTGGATTGTAAAAATTCTCGCGGGATGAGATCCATGGACCCCGATACGCTAAGGGATGGTAGGGGATAATTTTTTATATCCGTTGATTGTACAGATTAGATATGAGTATTAACATTCTCATTCAAATAGAGATAAAATCATTATATGAATGAGACCTATATTGGGTTTGATATGTTAGGAACAGATAATGATACAATTTATATATCCTTTAATTGAATAGGATGGATATGAATATCAACATTCTCGTATTATATCCAACCCATTACTATCCTTAGAGTGGAGATACTTTATTATCAATACTATCATCCTTGCTCCTTGTAGCTTGAATTCATATCAAGGTTGGTTGGAGTGGAGATTAAAACAAGTGATTAATTTTAAAAAGTCAAAACCATCTTCTCTGATTTTATTTATTTTACAGGTGCGAATGCAATTCTCACGTCTTTCTTTGAATATTTATTAATCTTTGTACATTTTAAAAATAAAGATAAAAGTCAGTAGAAACACAAAGAAAAGTGTCATTGTGAAGATTTTTTTTCCTTTAAATCTACAAAATAAAGTTAAAGTCGAGGACGTGTTAATTAGTTGAGTGTTAAAATTAATAATACTATTAAGATAGTCTAAGGTGTACTTTTTGGTAAATTAAATAGGAATATTTTTGTAATAGTAAATTGTAGTAAAATTCAAGTGTCAAACATTAAAATATTTATTAGAGTGCAAATAACTCCGTCTTATTTGCGTGTATATGAAAAATGACATCTATATATCGAAGGTTTGCTATAATGAACATAAAGACTCCATTATTTCCAAAAAGGGATATTATTATTTTTCCATCCGAAAATTAATTTATGCATGAAAATCTTAAAAATTTTAAACTAGTTTAAATTTACATTCAAAATTTCGTTAGTGTAGCAATTTTTACTTTTTAAATTCAATTTTACACCTAAAAAATATAAATTAATATATTGATTTACACATAATAAGTGTCAATTAGTACAGTAACTGAATTTTGTGGGTGTAAAATTAAATTTGTTTAAAGTTTTCTAATTTTTTATTTTTATTTCTTATATATAAGCTAATCTTTGGGTGTAAAATTAAAATTTAATCCAATACTTTTTGAAATTTTTTGTAGTGATCCCTTAAGTAATTATACTTTTCACTCTGGTCCATTAATTTACAGATATTTTTTTTCGTTCTACTTAAGTTGGTAATTTTTTTCTTTCTGGGCCTATTAAACTAAAATGATAGACATCTCGCTTTTATTAGGTAGAGATTTTCAAGTTATACGATAATTATAAACTTTCTAAATATGCTATAATTGGCTTTAGATTCTTGATAGATCTCGTATTATAACTGTTGTAAACTCTAAGCACAAAACAATTCTGAAAATATCTGAAACAGTGTTATTGAATTCAAAATAAATTATTGGTTTATATAAACCTTACAAAGAGATAGAATTGCAAACAAACCTACGTTAAACCACCCATGATTTACTGATTCTAATATCGTGGTAAATGGCTAAGGAAATGGTCAGACTCTACCTACATGTCCTAAAAAATAGGATTTATTAACTGAATGTACTTTTGACAACTTCAACTACAACCCCAACAATTCCTCCCCTAAATTGATTGCAATAATGCTATCAGTTTAGTCGTTGTACCCCACACACACCCATTGACTCACACAGTTTCAAGAACACATCCAGCTTAAGTGGTTTTGTCATAATGTATGCAACTTGTTCTTGTGTGACACAATACTTCAGCTCAACAACTCCATCTCTGGCCAAATCACACAAGAAATGAAACCTTACATCAATGTGTTTGCTGCGTCCATGCATGACTGGATTTTTGGATAGCTTAATGGTAGAACTATTGTCACATAACATAGTCGTACACTTGGCTTGAGAATGACCAAGCTTCTCCAATACTTTCCTCATCCACACCCCTTGACAAGCACAAGAGGCAGCTGCAACAAACTTTGCTTCAGTGGTGGACAAAGCAACCACATGCTGCTTTTTTTAGGACTAAGACACAGCTCCTTCACTGAGTATAAACACATAAACAAAAGTGCTTTTCCTATCATCTATATCTCCTACATAATCATTGTCTGTATATGCTATCAACTCTCCATTACCCTCATTTCGGTAAAAGACTCTCAAATCCACAGCACCTTTCAAGTATCTTAAAACCTTTTTTGAAGCTTGCAAATGCAACTCAATTGGACTTGCCATGAACCTGCTAGTGAGAGACACCACATACATCAAGTTTGGCCTTGTTGTAGTTAGATACATGGGAATTCCGACTTATTGTTTGTACATGGTAGCATTAACCTTGGATCATTCTTCATCCTTCATTAATCTAGCGTCAAGAATAATAGGATTCTTCACACTATTACTCTTCTCCATCCTAAACCTCTCCAAAATATATTTTGCATACTTTTTTTGACTAATATAAATGCCTTCAGGATTTTATAAAACCTCCACACTGGGAAAATATTTCATCTTTCCCAAATAAGTCATATCAAATTCAAGTTTCATAAAGTTCTTGAACTTAACAAACACACTCTCATCATTATCAGTAAAAATTAGATCATCAACATATAAGCTAACAATCAAAATTTTACCTTCATCTCCCGATTTTATGAATAAAGTGTGTTCATAGTTGCACCTCTCAAATCCTTCTTTGACAAAATATACTTCAATCCGGCTATACCATGCACGAGGGGCTTGTTTAAGGCCATATAATGCCTTCTTCAATTTGTACACCTTATACTCATAACCCTGTGGTTGCTCAACAAACACTGCTTCATTTAGCTCTCCATGCAAGAAGGCGCTTTTGACGTCAAGATGATACACATTCCAACTATTTCAAGCTGCTAAAGCAAGTACCATTCGAATCGTATCCCATCTATCCACAAGCACAAATACCTTAGTATAATATATGCCATGCTACTATGTATACCCTTTCGCCACCAACCGAGCATTGCATTTTTCAATCTCACCATTTTCGTTGAGTTTAGTTCTGAAAACCCACTTTACTCTTATCTTCTTCATTCCTTTAGGAAAATCTATCAGCTCCTAACTTCCATTTCTTTCGATCGCGTCTATCTCCAAGTCCATTGCAGCTCTTCACTAGGAACTCTGAATAGCTTCTTCAAAGGTAGTTGGATATGAAGTTGAGGTAAACATAGCCAAATTGTTGTGCTCAACTTCTTCTTCTGAAAATTATCCCCCACTCACATAATCTTCCATCCTGAACGGTACTCTTATGTCCTCCCTTCTGGTGAGCTTTCTTAAGATGTTGGAGAATTTTCTCCAGATGACTCATTTGAAGATAAACTAACCTCTCCTATTTCTTCTGCTGCTATCACATTCTCTTCAGATTCCTTTTCACTTTGATCATGTTCACTTCCTTCTTCATTACTATCTCCCAACTCGAAGATATCAAGTATTTCTTCTTTATTACTTCAACCCAATCACATCATTCATTTTCTTAAAACACCACATCTTTGCTTACAAATATCTTCTTAGACGTTGGATCATAAAGTCCATATGTTTTAGACTCTTCACTCATCCCTAGCAGCACATACTGAAAACTCTTATCATCCAGCTTCTTTCTCTTACTGTCTGACACATGAACATGACCAATGCATTCAAAAACCTAAAAATAATCAATATTGGGTTTCACACCACTCCAAGCCTCTTCAGGAGTCATATATTTCACTGCCAATGTAGGACTTCTATTGAGCACATGTGTTGTCCAATTTACTGATTCTGGCAAAAAAAAAATTGGAATTTGCTTCTCTGATAACATACTTTTAACCATGTTTATGATTGTCCTGTTCTTGTGCTCAGCTACTCCATTTTGTTGGGGAGTGTAGGCTGTAGTGAGATGTCTGCTAATACCATTAGCTTTGTAAAAGACATTGAACTCGTGAGAGATGAACTCTCTACCCCTATCTGTGAGCAGACAATGAATAAAAACTCATGTCTCTTTCTCAACAAGGTTTTTGTAATTCTTGAAAATAGTAAAAGCTTCAGATTTTTTAGCAAGAAAATATATCCATACCTTACGACTGTAATAATCAATAAAGCATATGAAGTACCTCTTCTTACTATTAGAAACATGTTTGAGGGGCCCGAAGATGTCAGCATGTACCAACTGCAGTATTTGTTATGCTCTACATAAACTCCTCTTTGAAATTGCATCTCTGTGTTGCTTTCCCACCATGCAATCAATGTATACTTTGGATGGTGCCTTCAATTATGGTAACCCTCTCACCATTTGCTTATATTGTAATGTTCTCAGACCCTTGAAACTTAGATGCACATATCTGTAGTGCCAAAGATGAGTATTGTCTTCAAGAAATGTTTAGAAACAAGTGGGAGCTTTCAGAAGAACTCTTGGAAGCAATATGAACATCCTGTTTACAGACATTGTTGTTTGCATAATGAGCCATTTCTTGGGATGATAGACTCTGCATACTTCATGTTGTATCAAAATAGCTACACCTCTTTCTTGCAAATGTCCAACACTTAATAAGTTATTTTTCAACTTAGGTATATAGAAAACATCAGTGATTACCTGAGTAACTCCAGCAATTTACAACCTAATGTTACCTTTTCCCAACATATCCATCTTGGAATTATTCACGAGTTTCACAGATTTCCGGAATTTCTCATCAAGATCCGAGAACTACTCCTTATTTGCACACATATGATTGCTACTCCCTAAGTCAATGAACCAAACATCTTCTTTCATTGATTGATTAAGCTCTACATATGAAATCAACAATACTTCTTCTTTCTCCTCAAGCTCAGCATAATTCGATTCCTACTCCCATTTAGGACACTCATATTTAAAGTGCCCTAATTGATGACACTTATAACACTCAACTATAGCTTTGTTGAATGCTTGTCTGCCTCTTCCTCGAACAGCTCCATAAGCTCGACCGCCTCATCTTTCACCAATTCTATCATTGTAGGTCACCTTTAATGCCTGTTCATCTCATCCATGCTCGTTCATCCTCTGCTCATGTACCGGTAGGCTGCTCTGCAACTCATCAATGGTTAAGGTGTCTAAGTTATTAGACTCTTCAACAGAACACACAACATAGTCGAACCTTGCGGTCATTAATCTTAAGATTTTTTCAATGACCACCACTTGTTGCATATTTTCACCATGAATCTTCATCTTGTTTGCTATAATGAGTGTTCGAGCAAAGTACACATCAACACTCTCACCTTCTTTCTTCTGTAGAACCTCAAACTCCTTCTGAAAAGCTTGAAGTTGTGCTCTTTTGACTCTTGTGGAACCCTGATACTTCTGCTTTATGGAGTCATAGATGTGCTTGGCAATGTCTCTGTTGAGGATCATCTCCATAATGGTTCGATCAATGGCTTGGAATAGATAATTCTTGACCTTCAAGTCTTTCAGCTTCTAGTATACAATTGATTTTTGTTGTGCTTCAGTAAGCTCCACTCCTTTTTGCTGCAGCATGGATTCCAGTCTCCACCAGACTCCAATACTCCTTTGAACGAATGAAATTTTCCACAAGCATGGACCAATGATCGTAGTGGCCATCAAACTTAGGAATTGCAGATTGAACGAAATTATTTTCAACTGCCATACTTCGATTCTCTCTCTTCTCGCTCTTTCTCTTCTTAAGAAACTGTGATTTTTTTCCTCTCACAATCAGGCCTCGTGATGAAGCGTTGATACCAGATTGTTGTAAACTCTAAGCACAAAGCAATTCAAAAAATATCTGAAACAATGTTATTGAATTCAAAATAAGCTATTGGTTTATATAAACCTTACAAAGAGATAGAATTGCAAACAAACAACCCACGTTAAACAACCCACAATTTACTGATTCTAATATCGTGATAAATGGCTAAGGAAATGGTCAGACTCTACCTACATATCCTAAAAATAGTATTTATTAACTGAATGCACTTTTGACAACTTCAATATATTGTAATAAATTGAATTCTTTTTAAAAAAAAATGTCTACAATTCTACATCCATATAAGCTCTATTTGGTGTTGATATTAAAAAATTATGTGAACAAACGATATTATATATATAATTTTATTTTATACTAAAAAATAATTACAGTATATTTTTTAAAATATTTTGATGGTGGGAAAAAATAAATATTTTATCTTTTGTAAACTTTAATTTTAAAAATAATCATAGTTAGTAATCACAATTTTTTTTAATTAGTAATTGAAACCTAAAAATTATGATTTGATCAAAACATAATTTTTTTTAATTAGTAATTTTTTTTAATCACAATTTTTTTGTAAACTTTATTTTTTGTTTTTTTGTTCCTCTTTTCTGGTTTCCACCTATATGTGGTGGTTGGTAAATCCAATTAGATTTTATCTATATTGGTTTTTATTTTTTATTTTTTGTATGGGTGCCTGTCTTTGTGCAGGTATATGGGATTTTACAACAATAAAATAAAGGATTTGCACGACTTCATAGATCGGATGCTGAAAGAGATATTTTTTTTTTATAGATTTATTGTTGTCTATTGTGTAATGATTCTATTTTGTTGTTGTATTGATCTTATGTTTACTCTGTATATTGTGTTTTCCTCTTCTAATTGTAAAATTTGTAGTCATCAACTCACGTCGAGAGGTAGAAAATCAGGCCGAATCCGTAATTCCTCTAGGACCTTATTAGAATTAGGTGTGAATCCGAGTTTTGATTAGTTATGAGACTACATAATGTGTAGAGTTTTATGTTGTCAGACATTATTCTGATTAGGCTTGAATCTTAGGTTTTTCCTAAGTATTATATTCGAGCTGATATGACTGTGTATTTACATCTTATGTGATGTTTGTTATGAATGAATTTCATATTTCAAAAAAAAAAAAAAAAAAAGAGATGAAAACATAATATCAAATAGAGCCATAGAAGTGGACTTTACCATTCAATACCGTTAGTCTTCTTATTCATTCAAATTCAATACTTTCCGTCATTATTTATACTCCAATAAACAATTTCATATATCATTTCATATTCTAGAAACTACAATTAGATCCAACACATCGACTCTCGTATCTTTGAGACCTAAATTCATTTTTATATTTTGACACTAATAATTATAACATAATATTATAATAAAAAAATTGAGTCTCTTTAATAATTTAAAAAAAATGGGGCTATAGACATCCGCTTACTCACATATAATCAGGACCAGCCCTACCAACATATCATTGACCAAGAAAATTTCTTATCAACTTATAAAATTTTCTTTCCTCATGTAATTATTTTATTTTTATTTTGGCCACTTTCATCATAATAACTAGTATAAAATATGTGCCACTGAGTGTTATGTTGCACTAAATTTAGAACAAAAGAATAGAAAGGAAGTGGAAATTAAATGATAAGTAAACTTAAATGTTAAACAAGCTAAAGCTCAGTCTTATTTTCTGGAAGGACTCTAGAAACAGTCAAATTTCAGGACTCAAAATTATATGTTGACTGCTACTTGTCTTTCGGGCTAAAAGCAGTGGGAGACTTCTTGTTGATGATGAGATGGGAGAGGAAAAATGTGTATCCCTCATGAATTATTATTCCTTAAATTAAATATTAATTTTGTTAGTTAAAATAATAGCTTGAAAAATAATTTCATCATGTAAATAAATATAAATAATAATTGTTTTTAAAAGAAAATGTCAAATTAAATACTAGTTTTAAGAAGGTTCGATTTGTTTTTTTTAAAAAAACATTTAACACATGTTTAGGATATTAAAAATATAAATAAGAGTTTTTTACATTTCACTGCTAAAGTTATTATAAAATAAGAATTAGGTATTGGAAGTATTGATAAATTATAGTATACTACTAAAATTATACGAAATCTAATATTTTATTATTTTTACGTCAAAATCTTAGTTGACCGTTACATTTTAACATTAAAATCAATTAATGTTTAACTATAATTTTAATAGAAAAATAAATAATGTTATATTTTGTATGACTTTAATAGTAAAATATTAGATTTAATATAATTTTTATAGTAGAATGTAAAATTTCAATACTTGCAGTACTTAATTGTTGTTTCACAATAACCTTAGTATTATATAAAAAGTAAATAATATTAATAATAGTATTATATAAAAAGTAAAGTGTGTGGAGACCAATTGCAGACTGTTATTTTGTAGCATGAATAAAACGTATACCAGAGACTATATACTATATATATATATATAAAAATTATATTATCATTTCAAAATTGCAAAATTTATGAAATAACAAGAAATTGGAGTGTAATATTTTATTAATATATCTTTATAAAATTATACATTTTATTACACTTTTGTTAATTGAAAAATATAATAAAATGTGAAATTTCTATCATGAAATATAATAAAATATGAGTTTTTGTGAAAATATAATAGTAAAACATAAGATTTTGTAATGTTATAATAATAAAATATCATACCTCATTACTCTTGTACCATTTGCTATTTCTCAATTTATGAAGTTGTGAAATGATAATAATCCTATAAAGAATATATCCATCAGTGTTTAGGGTATTTTTTCATTAATTAAGATATTGACATTTCTTGTGAAAGTAGCTTTATGATTTTTTGAGTAAGTTTACGTTATGGTAGTAGCGTCTTCCTATTTGATAGAATATATTTTTATTTATATTTTTTTATTTAAGAATATCTTTCTAATTTGGAAAGAATATTTTTATAGTAATTTATAATATATTTAGTCTAAATATTATCCATTGTAAGAATTTGTGAAGAAAATGTGTATTAACATTTGCTTCAATTTAGAACTATAATGAAAGACCTTTATATAGGCAATCTATAACTACCAAATTAAATACACAACTACCATATTAAATACATAACTACCAACTACACACTACACTACACAACTACTAACTACACAACTAACATCCCCCCTCAAATTCAAGATGGTTTAGACGAAACCAAATTTATTTTGGAAATAATTGTAATGTAACGTCCTAGAAGAAAGGATTTGGTGAAGACATCAACTAACTGATCAGTGGATTGGAGATACACTAAGGAAATAGTGCCACGAGCAACATGTTGGCAAATGAAATGACAATTGATCTCAATGTGTTTGGTGCGCTCATGAAAAATATCATTATGTGTTATTTCAATAGCACTTTCGTTGTCGCAGTAAAGGGTGAGAGAGGATGGTTGAAGGATTCTCATATCTTCTAGGAGTCAACGTAACCATAGACGTTCAGCTGTAGTAGCAGCAACAGCTCTATATTCAGCCTCAGTACTCGAGCGGGCAACCAATGTCTGTTTCTTGCTGCGCCAAGAATTAAGTGAGTCACTAAGAAAAATGCAATAGCCCATAGTTGATTGACGATCAGTAGGGTCTCCTGCCCAGTCAGAATCAGAATAGGCTCGAAAAACCAATGATGAAGTAGCAGAAAACTGGAGACCAACAAAGATGGTTCCTTTAACATAACGAAGAATGCGAAGCACTGCAGCATAATGAGTAGAACAAGGAGCGGTCATGAACTGGCTGACAATGTGAACTGCATAAGAAATGTCTGGTCGAGTGACTATAAGATAAATGAGGCTTCCAACCAATTGCTTATATAGAGTAGGATCATCAAGAGGAGTGTTATCTTCATCCATAGGTGTAAGACAAGTATTGTACTTAATTGGAGTTGGAACAGTCTTACTGTCTGTAAGGCCAAATCAAGAAAGAAAATCAGAGGCATACTTGGCTTGCGAGAGATGATAACCATCATCAGAACAAATAACCTCAAGGCCTGAAAAATAACTCAGAGAGCCAAGATCTTTCATTTCAAATTATTGACTAATTTCAAATTACTGAAATATCATCTCCACTAATAATCATATCATCAACATAAAGAAGTAATATTACAATACCCTTTTTCGGATTTTCGAAGAAATAAGGCTGAATCATGTGGACTGGAGGTGAACCCAATTAGACTGACAGCGGTATTGAATTTGGCAAACCATGCACGAGGAGCTTGGTTTAAACCATATAAGGCACATCTCAGGCTACACATTGTATTTGGTGGATGATCAAGACCAGAAGGAGACTTCATATAAACTTCTTCAATGAGATCACCATTGAGAAAAATATTCTCGACATCCATCTGAAATAGACTCCATTGCCGAGCAGCAGCAATAGCTAGAAAACTGCGAATTAAGGTAAGACGGGCAACATGAGCAAAAGTCTCCTCATAATCAATCATATACTCTTGAGCGAATCCTTTAGCAATAAGACGTGTTGTATAATGCTCAATAGATCCATTTGAATATGTTTTTATTTTTTAAACCCATTTGTATCTTACTAGATTTTTACCAGGAGGAAGATCAACCAAGTCCTAAGTACCAGTTTTTGTCAATGTCTATAATTCATCTTGCATAGCTTGCTGCCAATGAGGATTAGAAGAAATCTCCCTATAGGACTGAGGTTCATGTAAAGAAACAAAAGCAGAGAAACAATGATAATTTTGAAGATAAAGGGGGTGATTTCTTACTCGGGGTAGGATAAGATGGAGATGAGTCACCAATGGTCTCTGGTGCAGTATCTGCATGAGGGGCATAATTAGGAACAAGTGTCGATGGAGGTTGAACATCTGTATGCTCACCATGAGTACCTGCATCAGGTGGAAACAACTCGATAGATGAATTATTGAAAAGTGGAGGTGGATCTGAAGGTGACACTGTGAACTTAGAAAAAGAGTAGAACATAACATGTTCCCAGAAAATAACATGACAATAGATGTAGAGTTTTTTTTGACATGGGATCCCAACAACGATACCCTTTGTGTTGAATACCATAACCTAGGAAACAACAAAGTCTAGCACGAGGTTCTAACTTGTGATACTCTGTGGGAGGAATAAGAATAAAACAAATACTCCCAAAGACCTTGAGAAGATCATAAGGATGGAAAACACCATAGAGGCACTCATAAGGAGACAAATATTATTTGATGACTGAAGAAGGAACACGATTAATAACATTGTCGGTTCTCAATGTTTTGATAGTCTTGGAAAACTGTGTTTTGATCATGTTTGAAAAGTCAATATAAATTTGAGGTAGTTCATAACGATGTTTCATAAGAAAAATCCATGTAAATCGAGAATAGTCATCAATAAATAAGACAAAATATTTAGATCCTCTCATAGTGGTTGTAGGTGAATGTCCTCATACATCAGAGTGGACCAAATCAAAGGGGGCAACATAATTATGTTTATTATGTTGGAAGGATAAAGCTGGTTGTTTTCCAAGTTGACAAGAGACACAATGGAAAGACAGGTCTTTAACGGAACCTAGTGAATCATTAGAAACTGAAGGACATTATATTAATTGTAACCTTCTCTCTGAGGAATCGACACCCCAGCTATACTGCGATAACCGCAAGTTATTTTTGGGCGTAATCAAAATTTGGCACCGTTTCCGGGGAGACGATTTACAACTTAAAGGAGCAGGTTTGCTTGTTCAACAACGAAGAGGTAAATTTATTCTATTTTTTATTTTAGTTACTATTTGCTTATTTAGTTTATTTCGATTTATTTAATTTTTCTTTAGATTTTTATTTTTAATTAGTTCTTTTTATTTTTGTTTCTAGTAATTTAATTTTAGTATTCATTTTAGTTATTTATATACATTTTTTTTTCCTGTTTCCCGTATTATTTGAGCTTCAATTACATGTCTAGACGTAGAGATATATTTGGTAGATTTTTTAGGACTGAAGAAGAAAGCTCAGATTTTGAGAACACATTTGAAAATCCATTTTTTACACCATCCGCGTCTAGCGCACATAATATGAGTGAATACTAGAGACCACCTAGGAGGACTCTTGAAGAGTACCGCCACCTAACTCGCACAACTACACCTTTGTGCATCATGTTTGCCCCTAATGCACCACATATAGACTTTAGGCCTGGAATGATACAATATATTCCAACTTTTCACGGGTTAGAGAGCGAGAATCCTTACGTTCATATTAGGGAGTTTGAAGAGGTAGTAGCAACCTTCCATGACCGGTTTGGAACCACTGACACAATTAGACTTAAGTTTTTCCCCTTTGCCCTTAAGGATAGAGCTAAGAGCTAGTTTTATTCTTTAAGACCGCGATCAATAGGATCATGGGGCGAAATGAATCAGACATTCTTTAATAATTATTTCCCACACTATAAGACGAATGCCTTGAAAAAACAAATTTCCACCTTCTCCCAGAGAGACAGTGAGACCCTTTATCAAACGTGGGACGGTATAAGGAGTTGTTAGCTAGTTGTCCCCACCATGGATATGAGAGTTGGCGTTTAGTAAGTTATTTCTATGATGAAATGACCCCTAGGGAGAGCCAATTCGTTGAGACAATGTGCAATAGTGAGTTTATCCAAAAGGACCCTGATGAGACGCTCGAGTATTTAGATGACCTAGCTAAGAAATCTCATAGTTGGACTGGACCCAATGCCGTAGATAACACTGATAGGATACATATTTCTTCTAGCAGAAGCCTACAACACTTTAGGGAAGATGATAGTCTTAAGACATAAGTTAAGCTATTAACTAGACAGATAGGATACTTACATGCCAGAGATAGCAAGACTATACATTCAGTCGCCCACCTAGAACCCCATTAGTGTCCTGTATATGGTGAGACGAGGGGTACATATGTGAATGACATGAGTCCAACCACACCAGAGACATTACATGATGTAGCTAACAACTTGGAGGAACCCATGCAGTTGCCAACAGGTCCAATCACACGCCAAAGAGCAAAGAAGATCAGAGAGGCCTTTGCGGGACTAGCTCAGAGCTTTGTGACCAGTTGCAGAAACCAAGTCAAGTGCACACCAGAGACACATATGGGCATAACCAGAGAGGTCCCCAAGCTATTTCATTTGACCCAGATCAGCTCAGACTGAAGCATAGCAGAACAGCTTCAGCACCAACACCCTTTTGACCCGATTTCACCCATTTTATGACTATGTTGAATTCGGCCAAATGGGGGAATTTTTGTCATTTGTGCTCAACATTTTGACTTTATTTATAATGTAATTCGCATGTTTGACTATGCCATTAGGCTTAATTATGCTTAGATATGTACTTAGCCGGAAGCACGTCAATTTACTATAGCATGTAAGCACCTCAATTAGCTTAAGTGAGATTAGCTTCTAATCTTTGTTTTAAGTTTATTTAGGTGCAAAAGGACCTTAATGGTCGTGGTTGAGGTGCTTGAATTAGGGCTTTTGGTAATTTTAGCTCTAGGGTCATTTTAGTCTTTTAACTCTCTTGTAATCCTTATTATATGACTCTTCTTTGTATTTTGGAGACAACAAACGTAATATACAAAATTTTGAAAGAGAGAAAAGCTTGAGCTTTCCATGGCTATGGCCAAAACCTTGTTGAGTGAGGGATTCCCCTTTTCAAGTTCAAATTGACTTATCTCAGCTTGGCAACTTAGTGGCGTCTCCATTGCTAGAAAAATACAATCTAATTTCATGCTTGTGGTTATCATGGACGTGAGTTTCATGGTGGTTAGGGGCTGATCTTGGTTGGGTTTTGTTCCTACAAAATCAGTATTCAAAGTTCTTGGGGTTTTGAGAAAGATGCTTGGGGTTTGCTTGGTTTCCAACCCAAGTGAGTTCTTGTCATTTGGTATCATGAGCTTAGGGTTCTGAGGTCTGATTTCCTATCCCTTGTGTTATTTAATCTTGTATTCATCTTTTTTTTTTGTTGATTTCGACCATTAAGGAATTTGTCCTCAAGTTTTGGCCATTGGTGTTCTTGTGTGTTCTTAGTTGTTTCTTGCTGATTCTTGTTTATTTGTGATCAAAATAACATGAATAAAATTCTTCCTTTGAGTGTTTTTGATTGATCATGAGTATTTCTTTGAGTTAATCTTTGGCTACTTAGGTCAAAATTGGGGCTTTTGTTTTATTTGCTTGAATCAAGTGTTTAGTTGTTAATTGTAAGTTACTAGGACGTGTTTAACATTGTTATTAAGTTATTAGTTTCAAAAAAAAAAAAAAAAGAAAAGAAATGCATCAGGTCAGATTCGGCCAAGGAAGAACCATCACCACCCTTGCTTTGTTCTTGCCATATGCATGTCACTTAGCTTGTTTTCAATAGGTATTGTTCGTATCTACTTTGAGAAAATCAGATTGCACTTCATTACTCCTAGCATTTGCTTGAACTAGCTTGTTTGCAATCTTTTTGAAGTTGTTGCAATCTTGTGAAGTGTGAGGAAAACAAGTGTTTTTGAGTGTTGTGGTGAGGCATTTGAGTGAATGAGTGTTGAAACAAAATGAAATGCTTATGGATTGATGAGTCTGTGAGGCTCTTGAAGTTTACTTAAGCTTGTGTGTTGTTAACTTTGTGAGACAAGTCTGGTTGCTTTGTTACACATATTGCCGTGAGTAAGATGCTTGATGTGCTTATGTTAAAGCATGAATTAACAAGTGTGCTTGCTGATTTGTGTGAGCTATCATTAGCTTGACATTGGATTTGTGTTGAAATCATTATCATGACATTGAAAATGGAAGCACTCATGAGCTTGACATGGAAACTTGAGTAGCCATCATTGCATTTGAGAGGTGCTTGAAGGGGCAAGCTGCTGCATCACCAAGTTAATTGGAAAAAATGTTTAGTTGGTTTGTAACTTACCATTGCCGAATTGACATGCTTACTTGACCTACTTGTAAGCTACTTATGTAAGCAGCTGAGTCACCTACTTGTTTTGAAAAAAAAAGAGGAAAAAAAAGAAAGAGAATTGGTCGCATTGTGCTTAGCTTGATTAGACCATTTGCAAGTTGATTGGATTGGTTTACATGAGTTACATTGATATTTGATTTGGTTTGTATTGGTTTGAGCTTGAAAGACCTTATTTGTGTTATAGCCGAATTGAAATCCTTTGTGCTTCATTGTGTTTCATTGGAGTGTAAACACTTGTGAGTGTGTGTGAGAAGAAAAGAAAGGTGAGCTCAAACACTATAGCGAGTGACCACAAGATTTCTTCAGTGACACGTTGATTGCTTGCTTGCTTATTTATTACATTTAGCTAACTCGTCATTCTTTCTTATTCTGAGCACTTTAGCTATAGGTTTCTTTCGATTGAGTCTCCATTAATACTTATCTTATTTGCTTTATTTCTGCTAGCTTGTGGACTACACCTTAGTTGACCATTATGGGAATTGAGTTGATTTGTAATTGAATTGAGGAAGAACTCAAGAGTGGTAAAAGGTAATGATTGTGAGCACAGTATCGGGTAAAAGCTAGTAGAGTGCAAACACGAGAGGAGTGATATCATTCGAGTGTAAACACATGAGATTGTGAGGATTTACATATTTGTTTTGCTTTTTATTATTTCTAATATGTTTGTTTAGTGTTGAGATGGCAGGTCCAAGTTTAACCATTGATGATAAAATCAAGGTTTTGGATACTTTAAAAAGTGATATCCAAGATATTATGAGTGATTATAGAAGATCTTATGAGAAATGGAAAAAGACTTGGAAGGTAACTAAATATACAGTGAATGAAGAGAGTACTCAACAACCAAAAGCTATTGAAGTTGTGTGTAATGAAGTGAGAATCACTTGTGATGTTGAGTGCATAGCGAATGAAAACACTTGTGAGGCCTTGAATGTTGTGAATTTTGTTATAAGTGACATTGTGAGTGAAAATACTTGTGAAACCGTGATCATTGGGGGAGTAAACACTTGTGAGGTAGTGTGCTTTGAGGTTGAAAAATATAGTGAAGCTGAGCAGGTGTGGGAGGAGGTCTTTGCAAGTATGGTTGAGATAGTGGCCATGGGTGATGGTGAAGCTGTGAGAGCTGGTGAAAAGAAACTGGAGATCCCAAGATCTAGGTTCAATGGGACAACTTACTCGTAAAAGACATAATTGGTTCACTGTGGGGGGTTTACCCTCTTGTCCATTCCTATGGTGAAATGAAATAGTGATGCTCGTATGGATTGAGGTTAAACAAATGCTCTTAATGATTCTTATGCTTCGGGAATCCGAGTAGAGTATTATGAGATGCTCTTAAATAAGAAATCACCTATGTGAGAGAGAAGTGGGGCCGCTTCAAAGGGAATTGTATGGGGCTCAATTCTTAGAAACTCTTGCAGAACCAGGTTGATGTTCATGGCCAAAATGAACATAATAATGAGAACTCAGATGTGTTAGGTTAAATATCTGTGTGATATATATTCTCCATTTACATGAACGGCAGTACAGTTCAATGACATCGCGTCCACTGTCAGCCAGTAAATGAGATATATTTTCACAAGGGAAGGTTCAAAGGCTGAGGCCTACCTATCCTATGCAGGTGTTGAACCGTTGAACTCTTCTAGGTCAAAATAAAATGTTTTATAAAATAATTTTATTCGACGTTTTTCGCCAATTTCATTCATGTGGGGGATTGTTGGAAAAATGCTTATGCATAAGAATTTTGAGGCTCAATTTTAAGCATGGTCCACTTCGTGTTAGTGGTTGTTATTGAATGATTCGGATACTCCTCCGTGAGTACTTCGAAATGGTATATTCATATGCTTAAAATGGTGCTTGGGTGAATGAGAAATTGTTGCTCAAAGTTCACCAATTGGTGTTGGAAAATAAAGAAAAGTAAGCTTGTCCCATATGGGAAAGCTATAGAGTGAATATTATGCTTATATATGATTGCTCATATGTAGATGTGTAAGAGTTATAAGGATAGAGGCTCTCTCTACGTGCGCGCGCGGGGGGGGGGGGTGCAAATCAAATCCGAATCAAGCTTGGCTCGTGTGCACCCGCGTGTCCTGCGTACACGAATGTCGGACCAAAATGTGCAGGCCCGGCCTAGCCAATTTTTGGATGTCTCTTTATTTTTTTTTCCAAACCTTTTGAATTCCATAACAACTAATTTAATTAGTTTGATGGTTACAACAAGTGAAAAGCCTCCCATAGATGAGATTTAATTGGCATTATAATTTCTTTTAATAAGGAAGTGTTTTTCGTTTTTGGGTAACACACACAGTGCACACAAGGAAAATACTAGAATTTCGAAAATCTTTTGGGGGAGTTCAAAACACTTTGTGGTTCGTTGGAAACAAGATTGGTGGTGCCCATACTTGTTTGTTTCCGTTGCATCCTGGGAAACAAGCGTCTCAAGTTCTACTGCACCTTCGGTAGGGGGCGGATTTGTTTTAAGGAGATTGTTGTCCCCTTCAACAAGCCTCGGAATTCTTCATTGTTTTACTGCTCCTGTTAATTGTCCTCTGTTTTATTATTTCTGTTTACTGTTGTTAATTGTATCACTGTTGTTTATTTTCTGTTCGGTTTACTGCTTGTTCAAAGTCGATTGTAAGAACACAGTAAATAAATAAATTGTAATATAACCAACACTCTAGGTATCTCTTAGTAAAGTCTTTTAGCTTAACCAAACACAACCTCACAACCTTTTATTCCTAACTCTGATCACAGATTAACAGTAACCTATTAACAGAAAATTTACCCAAAAATCACCCTATAGCTTTGCCGAACCACACCACGTTCACACCCATTCCACAATTTCTTTAATTTAGTATTACGTAAGCTTCAAATCATATTATAATACATCCATTCATCAAGTGTCATCCATAATTTTTCCAATAGCCCTCACGGCCGAAAACACAAATCTTCATGTTATTGACCGGTGCAAACACACGCGTATAACGCAAGCGCACAATCACCTTCAGAATGTCCTGAAACTTTATTTATCTACAAAATAACACAAAACACATCAAAATATTCACAAAACTCAAGAAACTATACAAAATATTAGGTGAAATGGATAGGAAACAGTGATAGATTTACCACTCAACAGTTATTCAATATACTGACAATATAACAAAACATATCCTCACCACATACATTCATGCGGCCACAATATACCCATATGCAACTTATCATCATAACATTAATTACCCAATTCATGTTATTATTCATTCCTAAATTCAAATTATAAAATCCATCAAATTCAAGGAATTATTAGCATAGTGTACTTACAGTTTATATCCATGAATGAGGTCAGAATTCCAATTGCAAGATCCCTCTTCCCGCTTTCTCTATTTTTCTCGACTCCAGCACCTTTCTTTTCCCTTTCTTCTTTTCCGCTTTTCCTCTCTCGGTTCTATTTTTCCTCATCTCTCCATGCTTCCACTGCTTGGCTTCTCTCTCTTTCTGTCTTACCTCTCAATTTCCCTACCTTCTCATCTTATTTTCTTGGCTTTCTCAGTCTCTCACTCTCTCCCTTCATCTTCTTCTAATCTCATCTCTTTCTTCTCTCTGTTTCTGCGTCTGTTGCTCTTTTCTGGTTTCTGCGTGAACTGTGTTGTGTGTGTGTGTTGTGTGCGTGCGTGTGGGTTATATGTTCACATTGTGTGTTTAATATGTATAGAAATATCTAGGCCTTTCTTTTCCCTTTCTTTTTTTTTTTCTTTTTCTTTCATTTCCATATTACTTATTAATTCCCTAGAAATATATAGAAGTTTCAATTAAGTGGGCTTGGGCTTTAATTCTTTTATTATTTGATTAATTATGGACTTAATTTTTTTTTCTTTCTAATCTTAGGTCTTAGGCTTGAAACCAAACAATGAAATTTGGGCTCTACTAAAATAAATTTTCACTACTTCTAATTATTATGAAAATTATATTTACTAACTCGGGTCGTTACAGGATGGTTGATACCATTAGTGTTGGGGTTGGTGCTCAGAGCGCCAATCCGGACCGTATTTATGTCTGATTCATAAATACGAACATCCCCTTATTCCATAATATTACTTATTTATGGTTGCACCTCTTGTTTATATATACGTATTCGATCTGATTACGATTAGATTGAAACTAAATGTGGTTTAGTGATATGTATATATTAAACAAAGGCCCGATAATATATAATGCAGTACACAGTTACAAAGTTAGTTTGTAATTGACATTGGGAAGTGTCACTGCTAAATATATATATTATCAAACATAGTTCATGGTCGAGATTTGCTAACACGGGTCGGTTAGTCAAATCCATTGAGACCAGTACATGTCGTGTATCGAGACTTGGTCCGATGGTTTATCCCAATGAACCATGAGTCTATGGAGACTCGTATAGACGTGTAGGTGTTTATAGTGGATAAACACTGAACGGCTCACCGAAGATTCTTAATGGATGGTACACCAACGTCAATAAGAATCTTCACGGGTTGTGTAGCATAGTGGTCCTTCGACTTGAGACACCACTGTGGATGTATGAGACATCCTCCACACTTAGATGGCAGTCACGTCACCGATCTATTTAGATCAGACCTCCGCCTGTTCGTTGGGTGTGGATCGATCCTCAGGATATCCTGTGTGTGTCAAGATAGGATCCGTCAGTTCTGTGTACAGAGCATAGGTAGTCCATATATTATTAGCAGTCTGTTAAATCTGTGGCCACAGTATACATCGGAAGTAAGTTTCGAGTGTTATTTAAAGATTGCTAATAGATACGTCGACGAGATAATACCTATAGAGATTTGATGTTCACATCTATATCTCTGGGATTATCTGGATACTTGTGACGGAGGGATTATACGTATGAAATGACCTCGACATGTATGATTCAGCTAGTTTATCTGTGATCGTCATAATCTACGGGTGGATAGATTATGGACACGAAATTAGATTTTGTGACGGATATACCTGAATCTACAGAGTCTCAATAATGAAACATACTCGTAGAGCACTAGAGCAACATTTATGAATAATGATGATTATTTATAAATCGGTTAATCGTTAAACGAAAAATACATGCGAACGGGCTGAACCGTCATTTCCTAATTAATGTGTATTTGTATTTAATTTATGATATTATTGAATACACATTAATAAATGGTCAAATAAAGGTATTTGACATATATCATCAATATATGTATTTGAGATATTTAAAGTAAATATAATACATATATTTGATATATTTGTATTCAATTAATTATTTAATTATTTAATTGTTAAATGATTAATATAATTAAAATATAAATATATCACCAAATGATAAAGTTAGGAAATGATTATAAGTGTAAAAGTTTGACTTTACATTAAAGGAAAATGTTGTCAAATTGATTTTGACTTCTTAAGATATTTGTTCAAAATTGTTTGAAAAATGAAAAATATTTTTTCCTTTATTCTTTATCAATTTCGGCCATGACATTTTAAAATATAAGAGTTATATTTTTCTAAGTTGCATTTGTTGACTAAATTAAATATCTTTAAAGTTGTTTTAGATATTTAACCAAGTTGAACAAATGAAAGACAAATGAAGATGAAATTAATATTCTTGTAATTTGCCTTACCAATTTCAGCCAAGGGCTTTTTCCAAGCTTGTATATATTGTTTTTCATTTCATTTGCCTTTAACCTAATTCACTTTAACCAAAAACTCCATTAAAGGAAGGCAAAGAATGCTAGAGAGAAAAGAAAGAAAAATCAAGAAAAGCTTGGAAAATAGTAAGTATTTCCAACATTCCATTAGAGAGTAATTTGTTCCTCTTTTTGTGGGCAACATCTTGTGATGTTCATGAGTTTTTATATTCTTTATTCTTTGTCGTTTTGATGGATAAAAGTTTGGTGAAAGTGTTGAGCATGTATAATGGAGAAAGCTTGTCACTAGTGTAGTTATAAGTATTCTTTTATGGTTTTGGAAACCTTGTTGCTAATCTAGAGTTTTTGACCCACTCTTAGATGACCTAGATTTGATATTGAGTTGTTTCATTGTGTTGATACTTTGATCGGATGGAAGAAACATGATTGAAGTATTGGATTTAACCAATTTGGTCTAATTTGTCCAATTTGATGAAATTGAAAAATTAGGGTTCATGACCAATTCCAAATGGTGGGTTTTTCATATATGTTGTGTATTTGGATGTGTATATGATGCATATAAAGTTTCATGTTGATTGGATTACATCTTGATGTATTTTGAAGCATGAAATGACAAAGTGCACAATTTAGCACCCTAATGGTGCATTTGGCCATGATGAACAAAATTGGGGATTTTGTTGCTTTTGGTGTTTTGATGTTTTGAACATGCTAAGTTCATCTTAAAAATGATTTAGAATCATTCAAAATTGATTAGATCAATTTCGGACTAAAATGGACTAAATACCAAGTGTAAGGGCAATTCGGTAAATTCACTTGAATATGATTCATTTGAATTTTATTTCATAATTTGATTATTGGATAATTAAATAAATATGTTTATTTAATTAATCCGAGAAAAATTTTTGAAATCGGAAAATACGATTTTCCACCGCTTCCGCTACATTACCGGATATTCCCCTTAAAAACCCTTACAAAATGGTATCAGAGCGAGTCTGATTCTAGGCCTCCATAAATGATTAGCTTATTTTATTCAATGTTTAATCATGTTTTCTTGACTTTATACATGCATGTTATAATCTAATTTGATTAGATTTAGGGTGTATGACACTTAATGGAATATCCCCGCTCAATAAGGTTTTAAAGTAACTAGTATTTGGAATACTTGTTTCTTGGTCCGTCTTGTCAATACGGTTTATAAATATCTTTTCGTTGACTACATCCGAGACCGTGCCTCTGCTGTGAGGATGTAGCTGATAGAAATTTACTTATGCCAAATGTATATTAGATACTAGATAAATTCAAGCGAAAGCGGAATCCTGAACGTGCCCTAGCTGTCAGGGTTACGCAAGTAACTTGAGTTTATCATTGACAATTTTAACCTTGGTACATCTCCTTGTGGGCCTGCCTTCGCAGCGACAATGAGAAACGGCCAGGACCGGAACCTTGGAGTCACTAGTGAGTGATTGACAATTAGTTGTCTACCTGTGAATATACGTCGGCGAGACCCTGCCTCTGCTGTGAGTCGAAATATATTAATGGGGTCCTCTCCCATTATGGAATTCGATTTAATTATTGAATTCTCGTCTTTTCCGTTGGGGATTACGGCATTACGTAAAAATAGTGGGAGGCATTGCTAAGTTTAAAATATTCCAAAACTTAGGCAGTGTATGTTATTATGGAAATTGCCGCTTGTTTGTTTCCTTATTCTATAGTAGATAGAATTAAAATTTTATTTACTGCACACACACATATTTTATGTTATCTGACTTGACTCTTGGTTGCAGTTATTCTAGAATAGGTTCTAGATACTACTAGACTAGGATATTATTAGATAGTCTAAACCATCAGGAACTATTGTTCCGATTTTCTTCAAAAATAAGATGGTTAATGACTTAGTTTCTAAGTCATGATTGATAATCTAGATAGATATCCCCTTTAGGATATAATACTTTAGAGACAATAGTTTCTTATGCAGTAAGAATTGACTTGAATTAGTTCATGTCTCGAGATTCTTGACTGGCATTTAGAAAGCCCTATTAGGTATTTGTTTATCTAGTAATGACGTTTCTAAGCTTTAATTACCTTTAGAGGTAATGTGTCTGACACAATTTGCTAATCAGTTATTTACAATTGTTGTGA
Organism: Zanthoxylum bungeanum; assembly: GCA_019454045.1. Taxonomy (NCBI): domain Eukaryota; kingdom Viridiplantae; phylum Streptophyta; class Magnoliopsida; order Sapindales; family Rutaceae; genus Zanthoxylum; species Zanthoxylum bungeanum. The sequence goes on from SKCR01039832.1 coordinate 71,798, forward strand.
ATAGTTGAATGCAAATAGTAAAGCTAAAGAAAGGAGATGCGTATATTTGTGTATAGAAAATATCGATTTTCACAATACTACAACTATAGGTATTGGACATCAGATCTCCCGTCTAGTTATTTGAAATATTGGTAACGATTATTTTGATATTTGATATCAAAACTTGCGACTATTGGATAGTCACTTGTTCTTTATAAACAATTGTTACATATTTTATAATAACTAGTAGTGTCATTGACGTAGAGATAAACTTTAAGAAAAATTATTCGGTAAAGTAAATAATTTAGAACGGTGCTTTATGAATTTAATCACTTAAGTATTGGATGCTCAATCCGTATGGTAAAAGATGGTTTGATACTAGATCACACCACACATCCTTATCCATTTAATGAATATTGTATTCAGGAAAGTGTTTAAGATCTCGTTTAACCAATGATTGTCATTGGACCACCAATTTATTTAACTGATACATTGGATGTATGTAGTTTAATAAATAATAATGCTTAAGGTAGTTTTCTTTATTTCGTAACTTAGTTGATGAATTGTCATAACTTAGTTACGTGTTTTCTGAATGAACACATATTGAAAGTCTTGAAAGTATCAAGAACTTTCAACCTGTTCTGATGAAACGAAGATTGAACATTTTTGACTTGTTCAAATATATTCAATCTAAAGTATTTTGAAAACTTGATCCTCAAAATTCATTACATGTCTTTGAAATGTTCAAAGATCTTTGATACGATCAACAGTATGAATTTAAAGTAATTAGTTCTAAGGTTGTTCAGTGAATATGATTCATATTCAATATTATTCTTCCACGATTCCATCTTGATGGAATTGAGTAGTGGGAGCAATCGAATCTTATATGATTTGATTCGTCTGATATTGAATGTTACCGAATTAGTTTCAATACTCTTGGGGTTATACTCCAGTAACACTAATTCATCTCTTTAATTAATGTTCCATTATTTTCTACAGTTGCATATATGATATGTATAGGTAGAAAATTTGGATCTTGAAAAGTTTGAGATTTCAATCTTTCTTTTATATAATAGTTATATAATGGAAATTACTTACACCTCGGAGGTATAAGTAAAAGTTTATCGTTTATTCTGTTTAATAGAATATTGTATTCTATTTAATAGAATATCTTTCCTACGATTCTAAGTAATAAAATCGTTTTATTACTTGGTGTGTAACATCAGATGTTAACTATTGTAGAAAAGACTTGACTTATTGAAGTCAAATGTGAGAATGATAAATTATAAATGGAACTATGTAATTAATAAGATGAAACAACCCTTATACATCTTTCGTGCAAGTCCAATAGGATAACAGAATCATTCACGAGTATTTGATACTTAATGGTTCCGTTGTTTTCTTATTGAAGAAAAATTATCCTATGACTTTTAATTGAAGCGATATTTGATATCGATTCTGGAGGTTCACCATTGAACCTTAGATCTAAGATTGTTCATAGCTTACTACGATCAAGTTTTTGAACTTGATTACGCTTTCATTATGAATTAGTTCATGATATGTGCTAATTGTTTGCACAACGGAAGCAATGTGAGCTTATTAAAGGTTTGACCTTTATAGTATGACAGTGAGAAAAGTTATACTCAGCAATCTATTGTAGATTCTGAGAAAACTTATCTCTAGTCACGCTAATTGAACAATTAAAGATATATTGGTTAATGTTGATAATAAACTGTATATTTTAGCTAAAGAATGCAAAGTGGCGTTTTTGGATGACTTATTCAGATAAGAGATCAGTTGTGATTTCCTTATTTGAAGAGTTCATTCTGAAATGGCCCTAGAGTTTGTGTTCTGCTGAGATCGCAGTTTAGTGTGCTAGCTTATAGAGCCTATTGTAGACTCGGATAAGTCTTCCAGAAATATGTGTTCTCTATTTTTGATATCGTCAGATTGTCTGATCTGTCAAAGTATATAGAATACATATGTGATTAGAAGGGTTAGTGGAGCGTACATATTACTTTCTAGTGTTATATATCTTAACGACATTGTCATTATTGTAATAATGAGATGTTTATGAGGTAAAAGATTTACCTAAGTCTTCTTTACTCCGTGATAAAAGTGGGAGTAGTCTATTTTATATACGATATAAAGTTTTATATAAGATATAAAACCAAGAGACTTGTGAGATACTCCTATTAGTCGTACATTAGATATGATCTAATGAAAGACATAACAGGCTATCTGTATGACAGTTAGTATAACTGTTCGACAGTTATTGTGTGTCTTATATAAAGTATTCATTTTTCGTAAAGGATGATTCCTTTTTCGAAAGAGATATTGATTAGAATGTCTAATCAATCTTATGTATCATTTGATGATGACATAATAAATACTTTATAATGTACGATTGTAGATATTGATTTAATCGTAATTGTTACGAGTTATTTTGACATCATATAGACCATATGATGGATCTTGAAACACGTTCTTTGTGATCTTTGAGATATTAAGAACGAGTTTCTAATTCATGGAGAATATAGTCTGCAACCATTAGGGTCAAATTAGTTTTGAGACTAATTATGACATTAGACAGTCTACGTCATAAAGAGTCACAAAAAGATGCAGTGGGAGTGTCACGAAGGATTCTACTTTTATGTGGAATTAAATGCAACTTATAAAGTATTGACTTATGAAGTTGCATAGTGACCTTATAAAATAGAAGTTTTGAATTGTTATTGTGCTTGCGGTTGTCTTCATAGTATTTTGGATTTGATCCTTACATACTTGGACAACTCAGTAGCTGTAGCACAATATTGATGTAGCATCAGAGTCATATTAATGTATAATCTAGATTCTACAAAATATGAATGATGCTGACTAAGGGAAACGATGGAGTTTGTTTTGACAAACTCAATATTTCATAGCGGACTTGTTTCTTGCCTCTTAAGTACTGGTGAGCTTTTGAGGGCCATGTACATATGATGCACATTGAGACGTGTATATGATACCGTGGATCGGCACTAGAGCAAGTGGGAGAAATTGTTGGGGTTGGTGCTCAGAGCGCCAATCCGGACCGTATTTATGTCTGATTCATGAATACGAACATCCCCTTATTCCATAATATTACTTATTTATGGTTGCACCTCTTGTTCTATATACGTATTCGATCTGATTACGATTAGATTGAAACTAAATGTGGTTTAGTGATATGTATATATTAAACAAAGGCCCGATAATATATAATGCAGTACACAGTTACAAAGTTAGTTTGTAATTGACATTGGGAAGTGTCACTGCTAAATATATATATTATCAAACATAGTTCCTGGTCGAGATTTGCTAACACGGTCGGTTAGTCAAATCCGTTGAGACCAGTACATGTCGTATATCGAGACTTGGTACGATGGTTTATCCCAATGAACCATGAGTCTATGGAGACTCGTATAGACGTGTATGTGTTTATAGTTGATAAACACTGAACGGATCACCGAAGATTCTTAATGGATGGTACACCAACGTCAATAAGAATCTTCACGGGTTGAGTAGCACAGTGGTCCTTCGACTTGAGACACCACTGTGGATGTATGAGACATCCTCCACACTTAGATGGCAGTCACGTCACCGATCTATTTAGATCAGACCTCCGCCTGTTTGTTGGGTGTGGATCGATCCTCAGGATATCCTGTGTGTGTCAAGATAGGATCCGTCAGTTCTGTGTACAGAGCATAGGTAGTCCATATATTTTAGCAGTCTGTTAAATCTGTGGCCACAGTATACATCGGAAGTAAGTTCCGAGTGTTATTTAAAGATTGCTAATAGATATGTCGACGAGATAATACCTATAGAGATTTGACGTTCACATCTATATCTCTGGGATTATCTGGATACCTGTGACGAAGAGATTATACGTATGAAATGACCTCGACCTGTATGATTCAGCTAGTTTATCTGTGATCGTCATAATCTACGGGTGGATAGATTATGGACACAAAATTAGATTTTGTGACGGATATACCTGAATCTAGAGAGTCTCAATAATGAAACATACTCGTAGAGCACTAGAGCAACATTTATGAATAATGATGATTATTTATAAATCGGTTAATCGTTAAACGAAAAATACATGCGAACGGGCCGAACCGTCATTTCCTAATTAATCTGTATTTGTATTTAATTTATGATATTATTGAATACACATTAATAAATGGTCAAATAAAGGTATTTGACATATATCATCAAGATATGTATTTGAGATATTTAAAGTAAATATAATACATATATTTGTATTTAATTAATTATTTAATTATTTAATTGTTAAATGATTAATATAATTAAAATATAAATATATCACCAAATGATAAAGTTAGGAAATGATTATAAGTGTAAAAGTTTGACTTTACATTAAAGGAAAAGGTTGTCAAATTGATTTTGACTTCTTAAGATATTTGTTCAAAATTGTTTGAAAAATGAAAAATATTTTTTCCTTTATTCTTTATCAATTTCGGCCATGACACTTTAAAATATAAGAGTTATATTTTTCTAGGTTGCATTTGTTGACTAAATTAAATATCTTTAAAGTTGTTATAGATATTTAACCAAGTTGAACAAATGAAAGCAAATGAAGATGAAATTAATATTCTTGTAATTTGCCTTACCAATTTCGGCCAAGGGCTTTTTCCAAGCTTGTATATATTGTTTTTCATTTCATTTGCCTTTAACCTAATTCAATTTAACCAAAAACTCCATTAAAGGAAGACAAAGAATGCTAGAGGGAAAAGAAAGAAAAATCAAGAAAAGCTTGGAAAATAGTAAGTATTTCCAACCTTCCATTAGAGAGTAATTTGTTCCTCTTTCCTCTTGTTGTGGGCAACATCTTGTGATGTTCTTGAGTTTTTATATTCTTTATTCTTTGTGTTTTTGATGGATAAAATTTTGGTGAAAGTGTTGAGCATGTATAATGGAGAAAGCTTGTGACTAGTGTAGTTATAAGTATTCTTTTATGGTTTTGGAAACCTTGTTGCTAATCTAGAGTTGTTGACCCACTCTTAGATGACCTAGATTTGATCTTGAATTGTTTCATTGTGTTGAGACTTTGAGTGGATGGAAGAAACATGATTGAAGTATTGGATTTAACCAATTTGGTCTAATTTGTCCAATTTGATGAAATTGAAAAATTAGGGTTGATGACCAATTCCAAATTTGGGGATTTTCATATATGTTGTGTGTTTGGATGTGTATATGATGCATATAAAGTTTCATGTTGATTGGATTTCATCTTGATGTGTTTTGAAGCATGAAATGACAAAGTGCACAATTTAGCACCCTAATGGTGCATTCGGCCATGATGAACAAAATTGGGGATTTTGTTGCTTTTGGTGTTTTGATGTTTTGATGTTTTGAACATGCTAAGTTCATCTTAAAAATGATTTAGAATCATTCAAAATTGATTAGATCAATTTCGGACTAAAATGGACTAAATACCAAGTGTAAGGGCAATTCGGTAAATTCACTTGAATATGATTCATTTGAATTTTATTTCATAATTTGATTATTGGATAATTAAATAAATATGTTTATTTAATTAATCCGAGAAAAAAGTTTTGAAATCGGAAAATACGATTTTCCACCGCTTTCGCTGCGTTACCGGATATTCCTATTAAAAACCCTTACAATTAGATCTCATATTTTTGAGTCAAGAGGGTAGCATAATCCTCACCCTGATTAGCAGATTCACAGACAGGCAGATTTGTTTTAAAAATAATTTATCACTACAGTTTTGAACGGAAAACCCAAATTATGTTTTATAAATTCAGATATTGATTCTCTATTTCTAAGCATTCATTAATACCTTGTTTCTTTTCAGTTTTTATAGCTTCACTCACTGAGTTCTTTAGGACTCACCCCCACTCTCTAGTTTTGCAGGACTATTTCACTGATGAGTCACATCCATATTTTGGAGACATGGATCAGACTCAAAAATAGCACTACAATCACAAGTTTTAGGGGTCCATCTTGTCGGATCTACATTCACTCAGAATGTAGTTCCTTTTTATTTCCTTTTGTTGCATGATATGTTTGTTATTTGTACAGAGTACTCAGGCTATGTATGTACTTATGGTTTATGTGTTAACATAAATTTATAAAATATGTGTGCTTGTATATTGTTAAGGAAAAAAGTCACTTCAAATAGGAAAATGTCAGTATATTCTAGTTAATAGTTAGTAACTTAGGCGGCAGTGGAATCTGTCATCTGCTGGTAGCTTCCCAAAACGAGATTGTTACAATAGAGTTGCATTTTTTAAGTGGTGTGGGTAATTCGTCTTATTTCGATTATTTCATTTATTAGGATACTCTGTCTCTTACTGTTATTATAGTCGAAGTCGTTCTCTATTATTTTTGTTACTTAGAAAACAACTATTATACTTATTCAGTCAGTTATATTTCCTAAATAAGTAATTCGTACTGTCGGGTTTGACTTCATTTATCCATCTATTTCGCATGTTGACCATCAGATTAGTTTTACCATGCCAGTGGCCGATAGTTTATCTTAATGAACCATAAGTCTCGGAAAAATTATATATACATGTTGGAATTTATGACATATGAATACTGAATGACTCATTAAGATTCCGAATAGATGGTACATAACCGTCAATATGATATTGTTTGAGTCGCGTAGTATATATGGTCATTCGATTTGAGATACTAGATTGAATATATGAATTATCGTTCACACTTTGACGACTATCATGTAAACGATCTTTCTAGATTAGACCTTCGTCTGTTCATTATGTGTGAATTGATGTTCATAATGTTCGATGATATATATAGAGCAGATTTTCAGTCTTGTGTATAGGATTTAGGTATCCTTTATAAGATTAAGATATGTTAAATCCATTACTGTGATACACTATGTAAATGGGTTTCGAGTGTTATTGAGTAATCGCAGATCTACTAGTCGATGATATTATACCATTAGAGTTTTGATGTTATCATCTATTACTCCGGTAGAATATTGATAATTAATGATAAAAAGATTATATCTAAGCAAGGATGATAAGTACCTATAATATACACTTTTAAAGTGTATTTATTAATAATTTCCCTATAAATTATGTTCTTCAATATGTTAAATGTACTAATATTTATTTTTTATTATTTATGATACATTATATGGAGAATTGAGCAAAAATGAGTCAACATCCAAAATTTTCGATTTATACCAGTGTCCTTTTAATTTATGTAGCCAGTATTTTGGCCATAACTTTTATATACAATATTTAATCAAGATGATTTACATTAGGCTGGAAAGAAGACTTAATTATCTAAAATTTTATAGTTTACCTCAAAAATCGAATTGTAATATGTATTGGACAAAATAGAGCCTGAATTTGAAGATGATGCAATATCGTGACATTGAGTAAGTCAATGTTGCGACATTCAAAGTCAGAGAATAAAATTAACTCAATGTCACGATATCCAGTAATCCAATGTCACAACATCAGCCAATGTCGTGACATTGTGACCCCAATGTCGCTGCATCAATGCTGAAGACTTCAAAACTGAATAGGAAACTTGATTTTTATGATATCTATATAAAGAGAACGTCTATGGTTACTTCACATAGGTTTTTAGGGAGGAAAATAAGCCTTTTGAGGCCAAAACACTCTATAAACATAATAACCATTCAAGAACGACAAAGTGCAAGAGGATAAAATAAGGATCAAGAAGAATAGATTCAAGACCTTGGAGATTAAAGATTGAAAACCTTTACGATTTATTTTCTTTATCCCTTTATTTATTCTTTATTATTTATTATGTTGAATACCATGATGTTTTTATTTATCTTTTTCTTAATGAACTAGATCTTGTTCTAGGGTTGCAATGGAACCCAATATATTTTTTTATTAATTGAATTTTTTTATGATTGATTTGTGATATTCTATCTGGATTATTTATCATTCTCTTTGATTAATGCGTTCTATGCTTTTCACCAATATGATAGTTGTGGTAAACCCTATGGAACTTGGAAAAAGAAATTTTGGTTTAGCATTGAGAATTGATAACACATGATCATATTCAAAGAATTGATTTCCGTGCAGGAAAAGAATATACCTGCATGACATGTGTAGCCATAATTATAACTTGATCATAATGAGTTTGATATAGATTAATTATCATAGGAATATATGTAATTTTCGTGCGCTTACGTGCTATATAAAATCACTATCAAGTTTTTGGCGCTGCTGTCGGGAAATTATTTATTTTACTAGTATTAGAGTAATTATTATCTTAGTCTTAGTTAGACATTTTTTTTAATTATTATAACTTGATCATAATGAGTTTGATATAGATTAATTATCATAGGAATATAGGTAATTTTCCTGCGCTTACATGCTATATAAAATCACTATCAAGTTTTTGGCGCTGGTGTCTGGAAATTATTTATTTTACTAGTATTAGAGTAATTAATTATCTTAGTCTTAGTTAGACATTTTTTTTAATTACTTTTAGTTTATTTTTATTTTTATTTTTCAGGTATTCCAAATAATGGAGTATTAATGGGCGATGAGAGAACCAAGAGCTATGAAAGATCATGTTACACCCCATGTTGGTGGGATACAATACTTGTTGGAAGACAATTATAAAAAAAAATTGACGTCCTAGCCCAACCCATTCTGAGAAAGGAACGTTTTAGAAGCTGAATTGCGTGATTTGAGAGTCCTGCTCTTCTTCTGAATAGGGGTTGAGGCTCGCTTCTCATTAGTTTCATGGGCTCGCTTCTCACTGGTTTCATTGGCCCGTTGACGACTCTACTCCAAGAGTTTTATGCCAATATGAAGGTCATCACCCCTACCACATTCTCTATGTTTATTCGAGGTTATACTTTGGAGGTTGACTCTGTTGGGATATATGCCCAAGAACATAATGTAATATGTAAATGAGATTTATTTTAAGTAATAAATGATGCCGTTATTCATTTATTAAAATGTTGATTTTAAAGCTGTATATTATAAATTATCATGTATGCCCTTGGATACTAAATGTACTTTATGATTTAGTATATAAGTGTTATACATAATAGGATTTAAGTATGAAATTATTAATCCTAAATAGTTCGTAGAGAGCAAATAAAGACATGCAATTTGTTTGTGGTTTATCTATAGTTGTAGTCCATTCCATATTGTATAACGAATTTGATCTGAGTACGTTCATGTGGTGACATGGGAATAGAGACACCTTATATGATGCGATCATATAGGACTGGACCAAGACAAAAATGAATTTCTTTTAATATCCGTTAAACAAAGAAATTTATATCAATCTAATAGATGATCATATATGGGTTGATCTGAATCCTGAGTATACTACGAACTTTTTCATAGTAGGCTATGCCCTTTGATTTTACAAAGGTGAGGTTAGTCAAGAAATCCCGACCAATAGGTATGTATTTTGGGGACATGGTTTTGTATGCGCTGATAACATTTTACATAGATATAGAATCCACTACTTCTTACAAGAAGTAGATGACTATCTTCCTTAAGGGTTGATTCAGTACTTGAATGGTTAGAGCGCTCAAGTCTTTCAATTACGAAAAGAAATATTAATATTCATAATAGTTATGAATAAATCATTAATTAGAGAATCAATGGTACTTATGGCACAAAATAACTAGAGGGGTATAACAGACATTATGACCCGACTTTAATTATGAGATACTCGTGGAGGGTCAATCTATATGCAATGATTATATCGGTGGACGTCGATGACTTTCGGTATAAAATATATATGTAGTAACGAGAGTGCAACTTTAGGTTTTTAGTGGAATAACCTAGAGTCAATAATTCAGAATATTTATTTAAAGAGTTTTAATTAATATTTCTGGAATATTGGAGCTCGAAACTGTATATCCATTTGGTCTCCGTGCTAACTCGATACACTAGAGAAAACCATATAATAATTGGATAGTCCAATTATGAACTCACATGCGTAATAATTAGTTATGCCAAGATTATTAATATGATTAATAATTATAGTCACACATGAAAAACTATATTAAATAAGTTTAATATAAAGTCTTCCAGATTTATGATTATGTGATAATCATTTCTCAAATTTAAAAGTTTAAATTTGAAATGATTTAATATAAAATTTTGAATTTAATGTAGATTAAAAGTTGATTTCAATATCACATTATATCAAAATTTTAAGTTACATAAAAATGAATGGTGGAAATTTGAATTTAATGTGCATTGAAATTTGATTTCAATTAACACATTAAATTAAAATTTTATGTTACAAAATTGTTGTAATGGCCAAAATTCCAAGGGTTTCTAGGGGGTTAATATTGTAATTTGATTATAATGGCCAAAAAAATTCCTGGCTGGGCCCGCGCTTTAGAAGAGTCCGAACCGGTCTTAGCATATTAAGTCGGGGCCCGACCCGGCTTAAAGGTTATATATATATATATATATATATATATATATATATATATATATATATATATATATATATATATATATATATATATATATATATATATATATATATATATATATAACTAAACACGTTGTTGCATGCATGCAAGATGAAGCAATTTGATATGTGAGCATGTTTTGGAGAAGCAATTTGGACTTTGATGAAGAAGGCATAAGCAGCCCACGCATGCAATGTAAGTGCGTGATCATTATGAATAATAATCATGCAACTCTAGCTTGTGCATCTGGATGTGATTAAAGTTCTGGAAGCTGAACGGTCACTGTGCATGAGGAACAAATTGAAGTCACACGCACATTGGCTTAATTCAAGGGCTTTTTGATTCGGTAACAGAGGGTGAGAGTAAAAAAAATAATTTCAAGGTCGATCCTGGTGCCTAAGCTGCTTCTGCTGTGCGAGGGAAAACTTTTCTTACGACAATTGACATCAAGAGCGTGGTTGAAAAATATTCTAACTCTTCTCTTTTATTTTAATTATGTGATAATTATTGTTAGTTTATTTTTAATGTATGAGATGTATGAAAAATAAAATTTTATTTGTCATAAGCGTCGGCATAAAAATAAATAATTTTATGATATAAAATATATTCTTGTGATGAAGTTTATTTATTTTAAATGCATTGGTCTTAAATTATTCTGGCTTTTTGGTTTTATTAGTGTTTTTGGGAATGTAAGGCCATAAGGTAATTTTAGAATTAATTACAAACGTTGTATTTAATTTTACTAAGTAACTTATGGAGCGCATTACCAAGGAGGACATTTAGGTAGTAATTGAGCAATATTTGGTAAATGTGGATCGTGGTTGTGGGACGTTATGGTTAGCTTAGGCATGGTGAGTTCGACGGCGAAGTGTGTAGGTGATTACCACACGAAAGCATATCTTATGAGCCAAAGTGCTAATGTGGTCTGTAGTGAGCACACGACTACTAGAAGCATTGTATCCATACATTGCGAATGTTACTACTCGAGGAGCAAAATTTCCGCAGGATAATCCATGGAGTCAAGAGTTGAAGACCATGGAATGCCTTGAGTATTTTGTATATTAATTAGATTAATATAGAAAACCAAAAAGCCTGGTCAATGCATTAGTTTTTATTGTATGTATGTTTACAATTCAAATTGTTTGAATAACATGTCATATAGCATAGGATGCCCACACATGCATTATAACATGTCATGACATTAAATGCATGTTGATTTAATCTAAGCATAAAAGTTATGCAAATTTTTAAATAGTTGAAATTTAGATTAATACATGCAAATAAATTAAATAGTTTAATTTGAATAAGTTTAAATTTTGGTAATTTGGAAAAAGACAATTGATAGGAGACTACTTATTTAATTTGATATATAAAATGAAAATCTGGACATAAATTCCATGGTCGTTTCCGAATGGACGGTAGTATGGTATGTATTAGGAATACAACTCTACGTACCAAATAAAAAATAACATAAGTCACCTATCTAATTAAATAGTTTAATTAAATAATTACCTAAATCCGAATCTTATTTTAAACTTATAGTAGTGAACTAAAATTTTATGAGTTAAAATTGAAATATCTCACTAAAAAGAACACTAATTAAATAGTTTAATTAAGTTATATATTAGTTTGGACTAATAAGTATTAGTTAATTAAAATTTTAAGTGTTAAAGTTTGGAGATATCACTAATCATCAACTAGTATTAATTAGGTTATGTTTTTAGCCGCGCATAATCTAAACAAATTAAATACTAGTGTAATAGCAACCTTAAACTATAAAATAGTAAGTGGGAGATGGATATATGACGATATATCCCGCGATCTCCATTGTTAGTCTGAAAATGTGAGATTCAAAAGTCGCATCGAGACGGCTTTATTTTTGTCCTCTACGGGTGGTGTCCATTTTGGGTCAATATCAAGTTTGGATTCTGAGAGGATAGGAACTCTAAATGTATCTGGTGAACTGACCTACCCTATAGCGACACTTCATTAGTTAAGTCCAAGGGTTCCGAAACAATGGGTTACACTCACAAAGGAATGATTAAATGTTAATCGAAATTCCTTGATCAAATAGAATGGTGGTTGATTAATATAGGAATAAGAGATATTCCCACATATATTAATAAATTAAGATTGTCTCGATCTATCATGTAAATTCTTGACCTACCCTACGGGGACACTTATTTGTGTGATGATAGATTTCTGTGGCATAATAATTATTCTTAGGTTTCTGATTCATTTTACATGGTTCATGCATCATGTTTAATTTTATGTCAAAATGCATGTGATGATTTTAATATGCGATGAATGAAATTTTGAATGCATGTTTATTTTAAAATTTATTAGTCATTTTTTCCCGATATTTCCATACTTGCTAATGATAAATATACGAGAAATAGTTATGTTAAAAGAAAAATAACATAAAAGTTATCTTGGTCTTTTGAAGACTTTAAATTTGTCCTGAAGGAGGAGTGTCCTCCAGAGCCAAGCCGTATATGATACTCACCAAAGGTGGGTACGACCAATGAGAAACCTACTGCTATTTACTAGCAGGGATGTCTCTTGTTCTTGCTGCAAAGCATGAACCAATAGGTACAACATCTATGTTGATGGAATCATTGCAAGACATGTTCAGGTATCCTTCAGAGGGGTAACGTCATAAGGGCTTGGTCTCAATGATGACTGCGAAGATGAATAAATGGACATACATTCAAGAGAATGTCTTGAGGATGATGACCCAATTCAATGCGACTGACACACTCACAAAGTGGTTCTTTACTCCCAAATATAAGAGTATCGAAGTAATAAAATAACCCGGTAAGTCCGAGGTCAATCCACAGGGAATAAATTTAGTAAAATAAAATAAAAATTTGAGTAAAAGGAAAGTGAATTGATTTAAGTTATGAGTAAGTTTTTAAATTGGGATGCAACAATAAATTAAAATTACTGGGGCCAGGAGATCAAATATAGAGAAATATTATTTTTTATAATACACAAATTGTCATTATTACTCAGTTAATTTACTTCAGGAATTAATTATGCCAAAAATGTTGGGATGTATGCCCTAGAGCTACATGTAATGTAAATGGTTTTATGTGTTTTGCAATAAAATGATGCATTACTCATTTATCAAAATGTTTGTTTAATTTTCGCATATTATAAATTATCTTGAATACCCTAGATTATTTAAGTGTCTTCAGACTAAGTGTATGAGTGTCATACACAAGAGGATTTAAGTCTGAAGTTAGTAATCTTAAATAGTCTATAAAGAACAAACAAAGTGGGTATTTTGTTTGTGGTTTATCTATAGCTGCGGTTCATTTTATATTTGTATGACGACCTTGATCCATGATCTTCCATGTAGAAACATGAGAATAGAGGCACCCTGTATGATGTGATCATATAGGACTAGACCCAGATGGAAATGACATTCTTATAATATTCGTTAAATAAAGAAAGTCATTTTGATATACTAGATGGTCATATATGGATTGATCTTAATCGAGGTTGGTGTAGCATTCCCGACCAATAGCTACATACTTTGGGGGTATGGTCTGTCTGTTGTGTAGCTGAGAACGTTTTACATAGATATAGAGTTCACTCCTTTTTACGAGAAGTAGAGGAGTATCTTTCTTAAGGGTTGATTTGATACTTGAACGGTTAGAGCGCTCAAGTCTTTCTATTACGAATAGAAAGATTAAAATTCATAATGGTTATGAATAAAGCATTCATTAGAGAATCAATGGTACTTAAGGTAAACATAATTAGAGGGGTATAACGAATATTATGACCCGACTCTAATTATGAGATACTCGTGAAGGGTTAATCTATATGTAGTGACTATATCGATGGACACCGACTTGCTTCGGCTTAATATATCATCTGCAGCAACGAGAGTACAATTTCAGGTTTTTAGTGGAATAACCCGGAGTTAATAATTGAAGTATTTATTTAAGAGCTTAATTAATATTTCGATATTATTGGAGCTCGAAACCGTAGGTCTATTTAGTCCCCATGCTTGCTCGATTTACTATAGCGGATTTAATATAATTGGATAGTCCAATTATATACTCACAAAGGTATAAATATTATTAATATGATTAATAATATTATTTTGTCACACTTGAAACTTTATATTAAAAGTTAATATATGGTTTTTATTAAATATATGATATTTTAACTCATGTTATTTAATTATATTAGATATAATTAAATGAAAAGATTAAGTTAGTAATCTCTAAATTTTGGGTTTTGGAAATCCTTGGATTGAATTTAGAAGTTATAATTTTTAATGGGCATTTAACCTTTTGTTTTGTAACATCTTTTTATTAAGGAAAGTAAATATTGATGTTACAAAATTTTTTAATTCACACATGTGCTTGGCCGATTATTGCAAGGTGTAGCAGAGGAATGGTTTATTTTATTTTGTAAAATTAAACTCTAAGTATAAAAAGGAAAATTATTTTTCTTTTTGCTCAAGCCTTTCATTCTAACCCTAGCCTCCATATTCTTCTTCTCCAAATCCTCTCAAGTTATTGAGAAAACAAAAGAAGATCAAAAGATAAATAAAATAAAAATAACAAAAGTTGTTGTGCGACATTCATCTCTAAATAGTTTAGGGATTGATTTTGTGATTTCCGTTGGTAACGAGACATAGTTCGGAAGACTTTGTGGTGTCGAAAAAATCATCATCTTCATCTCTTTCTTATTGTTCATGGTAGTGACCATTATTTTTGGTTATTATCGCCCATATACTTGGTGAAACGGAACTTGTTTGGTTTTATTTTAATCCAGCTTTTTGGGAAATATTTTGTAATGTTTTGGGGCTGTGTTGGGGCTATTTTCAAGTGAAAAATCAGAACAAAAACACAGCCATAGTCCACGCATTTCCGGGGTTGTTTCTACAGTGCGTTTGGGCGCGAATCGAGTTCAAAACAATCCAATTTTTGTTCGGCTGTTCGGGGACTGTTCCGGGGCTGGAATTTTGTCTAAAACTGAAGCAAAATTTCAGTGGTGCAGTAGCATTCATCATTCAAAGGAGAATGGCGGAAAAATGTTTCAAGTCTGATCTGTATGCCTAAATCATTTCCGATGCGCGAGGAAAGCGTTTCCTACAATTGGCATCGAGAGCGAGGTTGAAAAGTGTTCTTAACCCTTCTCTTTTTCGTTTAAAGTTACTATTTTTAATATATTTATATGAGTTATAAATATTGATATGCATGTTTTGATGAGTAGGCACAAAATATATTCATGTGATGAATGGATTTTGCATTGGTCGTAAATTTTTCCGGCTCTTATTTTTATGTTGGTTTTGTTTTTGGGATGTAAGGCCATAAAGTAATTGTTTAAAATTGTTGTATTTTATTTTTCCAATGTAAAAATTTCTATTGTTGTAATTTGGAGCACCGAAGTAGCAAAAGGAGCCAACACCACCTTGGAGCGTGATTTGAAGACCAATGGATGAATTGGGTAATTTTTGTACTAATTAGATTAGTACAGGGAAAAATAAGAGCCCGGTTAATGAAAAAATAATTTTTTGTTATATGTATGTTTAATTCGAATTGTTTGAATAACATGTCATAGAGCGTAGGGTGTCTACTCTTACATTTCACATGTCATAACATGCTTTAGATGCATTATCATTATAGACATGAAATATGATTTTATGTGATTTAAAATGTTTAAATTAGAATATGATATGCATGGGAAAAATAATTAATTGGATTAATTGGTTTTAAGGTTTAAAATTTGAATTCTAAAATATCGGGCTTAATAAGTGCATAATAAATTCCATTGGTATATAAGATGGAAACCCGGACATAAATTTCCATAGCCGAATTCGAATGGACAGTAATATGGTCTGCACTCGGGATACAATTCCACGTACCATTGGATTTTATAACGCACTAAGATTAATTAAATAGTTTAATATAAATCTTGACCATTTTAGGATTCTAAAATTTTAAACCAATTAGTGTTCTAGTATTTTAAAAGGTTAAAATATAATAGGTCATTAATACCACTCTAATTAAATTAGTTTAATTGAGTAATACAATTAGTAGAGACTAATGGAAATTAGTGAAATAAATTTTAAGAGTTAAAATTGGTTAGGTCACTAATAGTATACTAGTGTAAATAAGAGTTATGGTTTAGCCGCCATAAATTTATTCACACTAGTTAAATTAAAATATTAGATATTTTATAAATAGAAACCTTAATTTTAAAATAGTGAGTGAGAGAGGGATATACGACAGTATATCCCTCGATCTCCGTTGTTAGTCCGAAAACGTGAGATTCAAAAAGCGCCTCGAGACGGCTTTGCTTTCGTCCCCCTACGGATGGTGTCCATTTTGGGTCAATATCAGGTTTGGATTCCGAGAGGATATGGATTCTAGATGTATCTTGTGAACTGACCTACCCTACGACGGCACTTTATTCGTTAAGTCTAAGAATCCCGAAACAGTGGGTCACACTCACAAAGGAATAATTAACTGCTAATGAAATTCCTTGATTGAATCAAATGTTAATTGTTTAATAGAGGAATAAGAGTTATTCCCGCTTATATTAATCGACTAAGATTGTCTTGATCTATCATGCAAGTACTTGACCTACCCTACGGCGGCACTTATTTGTGATGATAGATTTCCGGGGCATAGTAATTCTCCAAGGTTTCTAATTCGTTATTCATGGTTCATGCATCATGTTTAATTTTATGCCAAAATTGTTTGATGATTTTAATATGCGATGAATGAATGTTAAATGCATGTTTATTTTATTTTCAGCCATGGTTTCTCCAATTATTTCCATACTCTCAAACGATAAATTAACGGGAGAAAATTATATTAAGTGGAAAAGTAATATAAACACTATCCTGGTATGTGAAGACCTAAAGTTTGTCCTGACAGAGGAGTGTCCTCCCGAGTCGGCCAGAAATACTGGCCAAGCTGTGCGCGATACCTACCAAAAATGGGTCGCATCAAATGAGAAAGCCTGCTGCTACTTGCTAGCAGGGATGTCTGAGGTTCTTGCTGCAAAGTATGAACCTATGGCTTCAGCATCTCAGATGATTGAGTCATTACAGAGCATGTTCAGGCAGCCTTTGGAGCATCAACGTCATGAGGCCATGGTCTCAGTGATGTCTGCTAGGATGAAGTATGGGACATCAGTCTGAGAGCATGTCTTGAGGATGATGACCTATCTCAACACTACTGAAACCAATGGAGCTCGTATTGACGAGCGTAGCTAGGTGACCATGATCATAGAAACTCTTCTGAAGAGTTTTCTGCAGTTTAAAAGAAACTATGTTATGAAAAAGTTGACTTTTACTTTGACCCAGCTGCTAAATGAGTTCACCCTATACGAGTCCATGCTTGTGGATCCTCGTAAACCCAGTGCTAAGGAAAATATTGTCGAGTCTTTTAAATCTGCAAAGATGAAGAATAATAGCAATGAAAAAGCTAAGGCTAAACCCATGAAGAAGAAGAAGAACAAGAAAGGCTCCAAGAAATGCCAAGGCCAAGGGAAAGTGTTTCCACTGTAACAAGAATGGGCATTGGAAAAAGAATTGTCCTAAATAACTTGCTGAGCTGAATGAGAAAAAGGATACATATAAATATGATTTACTTGTTATCGAATCTCTATTAGTGGAGGATGATAAATCTGCCTAGATTGTTGACTCTGGAGCCACTAACCATGTTTGTTCTTCTTTGCAGCTACTTGACTCATGGAGGGACATTGCTGAAGGTGACTACACCATGAGGGTCGGGACAGAGGATGTCGTTTCAGCAAGAGCAGTGGGAGTTTCTAGTTTAAATTTTACAAATAATAGTGATTTAAATTTGAACAATGTGTTATTCATTCCTGATTTTCGCAGGAATTTGATTTCTGTTTCTAAACTTTTGGATGATGGTTATTCAGTTTCTTTTAATATAAATTTAGTTATTATTGGTAGAAATGGATTAACCATATGCATATGAAACTCAGAAAATAACTTGTATATGTTAAGACCATTAACACTGCTGAATTCTGAAATGTTTAAGGTTGAGAAACCTAAAACTAAACGGAAAAAGATTTCTCACGATGATAAATATATGTGGCATCTTAGACTTGGTCATATAGACCTTGACCGGATAGACAAATTGATAAAGAACAGAGCCTTAAACCAGTTAAAGCTTGGAACTTTACCAGTCTGTTAATCCTATTTAAAAGGAAAAATGACCAAGAGACCTTTTACTAGAAAAGGTATAAGAGCCAGTCAACCACTTGATCTAATACATTCAGAAGTTTGCGGACCGATGAATGTAAGAGCCCGAGGTGGTTATTAATACTTCATCACATTCATTCACAATTATTGTAGATATGGGTATGTTTACCTATTGCAGCACAAGTCAGATACTTTTGAAAAGTTCAAAGAGTATCGTGCTAAGGTTGAGAACCAGTTAGGTAACACAATCAAAACTCTATGATCAGATCGTGGAGGAGAATAACTTGATAGAGATTTCGAGGAATTCTTAGTTGAGCATAAGATAGTATCCCAGCTCACAGCACCTGGAACACCACAACAAAATGGTGTTACATAGATAAGAAATCGAACCCTACTGGACATGATGAGATCTATGTTTAGTTATAGCTCACTGTTTAGTTCATTCTGGGGATATGCACTGCAAACTACAATGTATACCCTTAATATAGTTCCATCAAAGTCTGTTCCTAAGACTCCCTTAGAGATGTGGAGTGGTCGTAAAGCTAGTTTGCGACATTTTCGCATATTGGGGTGTCCAGCACATGTGCTGAAGAATAATACTACAAAGTTGGAACCATGTTCTCAAGTGTGCCTATTTGTAGGCTATCCTAAGGAGACTAGGGGTGGATTCTTCTATAGTCATGAAGATAACAAAGTGTTTGTATTGACAAATGCTACGTTTCTAGAGGAGGACTATATGATGGACTTCAAGCCTCAAAGTAAAATGTTACTCGAGGAGTTACTTGCTAGTTTGACCAACACACCATTGTCAATGACATTTGACAAACACATAGCACCTTCGATATTTGAGCGTCAGATGCAAGTTCTTTAGAATGATCTACTACCTAGACGTAGTGGGAGGGTTGTACGACAACATGATCGCTACCTTGGGGTTGAGGAGGCACAAGTTGTAGCATCCATCGATGGTATAGATGATCAATTGACCTATCATTGTGCAATGGATGATTCTGACAAAGAGGAATGACTCAAAGACATGAACCTAGAGACGCAGTCTATGTACTCCAACTCACTCTGGGAACTTGTAGACCAACCTGATGGGGTGAAACCCATAGGTTGCAAGTGGATCTACAAGAGGAAGAAATAAGCAGATGGGAAGGTATTGACCTTCAAGGCTAAGCTAGTGGCCAAGGGTTATACCCAGAAAAATGGAGTTGACTATGAGGAAACTTTCTCGCCAGTAGCCATGCTCAAATCCATTAGCAATCTTCTATCTATTACCGCATATTATGACTATGAAATTTGGCAAATGGATGTCAAGACTGCATTCTTGAATGGCAATCTTGATGAGAGTATCTATATGGTACAACCACATGGGTTCAAAACCCAAGGTCAAGAGCAAAAGGTTTGCAAGCTGCAAAGGTCTATTTATGGACTTAAGCATGCATCTCGATCTTGGAATATAAGATTTGATACCACGATCAAGTCTTATGATTTTGAGCAGAATGTTGATGAGCCTTGTGTATACAAGCGCGTCATTAACGAGAATGTGGTTTTTCTTGTTTTATACGTCGATGATATTTTACTTATTGGGAATAATGTAAAGATATTATCGAACGTGAAAACCTGGCTAGCTAACCAATTCCAAATGAAAGATTTGGGAAAGGCCAGCTATATTCTTGGGATTCATATACTTCGGGATCGTAAGAAATGACTAATAGCTATGTCTTAGGCATCCTATATTGATAAGATCCTTGTGCGATTTGGGATGCAGAATTCCAAGAAAGGCAATTTGCCTTATCGACATGGAATTCATTTGTCAAATGAACAGTCTCCTAAGAGATGAGCATTTATCTTTTAACTATTAATTCTCATCTCTCAACTATTAATTACAACTTTCTAAATCAAATACAAACAAAAAACTTTTACTAATTTATCCTTTTCTTTTTCCTTTTTTTCCTTTTTTATTTTTTTATTTTTTTGTTGATAATTTTACAAACATGATCACAATCCACCTAAAGTGGATTATGTCATTTCAACTTTTATTTTTTATTTTTTACTTTTTTTATTTTTTTACTTTATTTTCTAATAATTAAAATTACATGCAACACACATTGACGTCTTCTCAAATTTCGATCATGAACACCTCAGAACTAGAAATTCGTGCAAACAAAAAAGTTTTAGATATTTGAGTCTTCTTTCATCTAAAACTGGAATCGCCTCAATCCGATATCAGAGTAAAAAATAATGGACAAATTATGAAAATTGCGCAAAGTTGGAATTTCCGAAATTGTAAATGTTAGAATGTCATTTCAAGTTTCCGGCCTCCAAAATCCAAATGTCACGTCCATTTTTCTAGTTATACATCCAATGTATTATTTCACCTAGATAAGAAATAAAAATCATAATAAAAATATATAAAACATAAATTTAATTATTATTTTACAAATGAGCTAAATTAAGGGGATTAATGAAATTATAAGTGTAAAATAATTAGTTTCTCTTTTATTAAGTGTACACTTTTTAAAGTTCATCAGCGGCTGCCCCACAGCCACGTGACCATGATAATGGGATCTCTTTCAAAGAGTTTCTTGCAATTTGAGAGTAATTTTCTTATGAACAAGTTGATTTTCACTCTTACATAACTGCTAAATAAGCTCACCTCCTTGGAGTCCATTCTGATGGATCCTCGTAAGTCTAGGTTAGAGACAAATGTTGCCGAATCTTTCAAAACTGCAAAGAAAATAAAGAAACACTAGGAAGACAAAAGGTACAACTAGTTGGTACATATAAAGACCTTGTTGAAGGTAACTTTACCATGGGAGTCAGGATATGGAATGTTGTTTCAGTTAAAGCAGTGGGAGTTATCAGTTTTCAATTTTCAAATAATAGTTATTTGAAATTGAACAAAGTGTTGTTTATTCATGTTTTGTCACAGAAATTTGATCTATGTTTCAAAACTATTGTATGATGGTTTTTCCATTTTAATTAATAATAATAGTTGTTATTTCAAAAATGGATTACCAATATGCAAAGGAAACTAGGAAATGACTTGTATGTGTTAAGACTATTAACACCTAACTCACTGCTCAACACTAATATGTTTAAGGTTGAAAAACCCAAAACTAAACGACAAATGATTTCTCACAATAACATATATCTGTGGCATCTTAGACTTGGCCATATTAACCTTGATATGATAAATAGATTAGTAGAAAGTGGATCATTAAGTCAGTTAAATAAATGCAACTTACCAGTCTATAATTCTGGTCGAGAAAGTAATATGACCAATAGACCTTTTAGTGGAAAAACACTAAGACCCAATTGATCACTAAGTCATTATGAATATTCTGTCACATTAATTGACGATTATTCTATATATGTGCATGTTTATCTAATGCAGCATAAATCATGTACCTTTGAAAAGTTCAAAGAATATCGTGCTAAGGTTAAGAACCGATTAGGTAAAGACATCAAAATTATATGATCAGATCGTGGAGGAGAATATATTGACAATGAATTCGAGGAGTTCTTAATTAAGCATGAGATGTATCCCAACTCATAGCACCTGGAACACCACAACAAAATAATGTTGCAGGAAAGAGAAATCAAACCCTAATAGATATGATGATATCAAAGTTTATTGACAGTTTATTACCTAGTTCCTTTTAAAGGTATACATCACAAAAAAATATTGTATATCCTTAACGTAGTTCCATCTAAGTATATTCCTAAAACACCTTTAGAGTTGTGGAGTGGTCGCAAAGCTAATTTGTAATATTTCTGCATATCGAGGTGTCCAGCACATATGCTGAAGAACAAGACTATAAAGTTGGATCTCTGTTTAAGATGTGCCTATTTATAGGCTATCCTAAAAAGACTATGGGTGGATTCTTTTATTGTCTGAAAAGATATTAAAGTGTTTGTATTTCTTAAGGAAGATTATATAAGAGAATTCATACCTCGCAGTAAATTGGTACTCGATGAGTTACTTTCTGGTTAGAGCAATGCATGATCAATAATAGTTATTGACAATTATAATAATGCAGCACATTTGACATATAAGCATCAGATGTAATAATATCATGAGTCTACCATATTCACGTAGTGGGAGGGTTGTACGACAATATGACTGCTATCTAGGGTTTGGAGAGGCAAGAGTTGTCACCTCTAGTAATAATGTAGATGATCTATTGAGCTATCGTAGTGTAATGGATGATCGTGATAAAAAGGAATGGCTCAAAGCCATGAATCTCGAGATGGATTTTGTGTACTTAACTAAGTCTGAGGTTTTGTAAGTCAACCTGATAGGGTAAAACCTATAAGTTGCAATTGGATTTATAAGAAAAAGATATTAGTAGATGGGAAGGTACAGACCTTCAAAGCTAGGTTAGTGGCCAAGGGTTATACCTAGTAAGATGAAATCGACTATGAAGAGATTTTCTCGCCAGTAGCCATGCTTAAGTCTATCCGCACTCTTCTATCCATTGCCATAGATTGTGAATATGAGAAATGATATAAGGGCGTCAAGATAACATTCTTGAATGCTAGTCTTGATGAGAGCATCTATATAATACAACCAGAGAGATTTGTTGTCTAAGGTCAAGAGCAAAAAGTTTGCAAGCTGTAAAAGTCTATTTATAGACTAAAGCAAGCATCTTTATCTTGGAAAATAAAATTTGATGCGATGATGAAGTCTTATGATTTTGAGCAGAAAACTGATGAGCCTTGTATATACAAGTGTGTTATTGGCGGTAAAGTGGTTTTTCTCGTATTATATGTCGATAATATTTTACTCATTGAGAATGATGCAAAAGTATTATCGGAAGTAAAATCCTGACTAGCTAACCAATTCCAAATGAAAGATTTGGGAAAAGCGAGTTTTGTACTTGAGATCCAGAATATTCGGGATCAGTAGAGAAGACTGTTAACTGTGTCTCAAGCACCCTATATTGACAAGATTGTTGTACGATTTTGGTTGCTGAATTCCAAGAAAAATACTTTACCTCTTCGACATGGAATTCACTTGTCGAAGGAACAGTTTCCTAAGACACCTCAAGCAATTGAGGAGATGAGACATATCCCACATGCCTCTGCTATTGGAAGTCTCATTTTTATTATACAGGAGATCGGACATTCGTTATGCAGTGGGAGCAATCAGTAGTTTTCAGTCTAACCCTTAGATCAGTGGGTGACTATAAAGCATATTCTCATATATTTTAAGAGAATGAGGGAGTATATGTTTGTATATTCTAGATAGGATATGATCCTTAGAAGATGTACAGATTCTGATTTTCAGGTGGATGTAGATTACGATAAATTAACATTCGAATCAATATTCACCCTAGTTGGTGGAGCCATAATATGGAGGAGTATAATACAATATAGTATTGGGAACTCCACCATAGAGGCTGAGTATGTAGCAGCTAAGGAAGCAGTATGGCTCCATAAATTCTTTTGAAGTTGTTCCAGATATGGATATACCACTCACACTTTATTATGATAATAATGGTGCAGTGGTAAAATTCCAAAGAACCAAGAAGCCACAAGAGAGGGAAGCATATAGAGAGGAAATATCATCTATTTAGGGAAATATTACAGATAACGTTCTGCAGACAATCTGGCTGATTCGTTTACAAAGACCTTGGCGGTTAAAGTATTTAAATGTCATTTAGAGGGTCTATGATTATGCGACATATCTCATTTGCTCTAGTGCAAGTGGGAGATTGTTGGGATATATGCCCAATAACATAATGTAATAGGTAAATGAGATTTAATTTTAAGTAATAAATGATGCAGTTATTCATTAATTAAAATATTGATTTTAATATTTTAAGATAAAATAGTGTGACATTAATTCTCTAAATTGTTTATAGAAAAATATTTTGAGTTCAAAGGAGCTCACTCTTCGATTTCTTGGTGACGAGAATAGCCTGGAAGATCCATTTCATCTTGCTCACGGTACCATTCTTCATCAAGTTGGACGTGCGCATTGCAGTATCGTAGAATACCAGTTCACGCATGAAGTAATTACAACGTCCAGCAATTCACTGTGTTGCATGCATGCAAGATGATCATGCCCAAGTCCAATAATCAAAATAAAGCAATAGTAAATAATTAAAGTGCATGCAATTGGCGTATATGTAAGCAAATTGAATTGCACATGCTGGTCCTACTTCCTCTGCTCAGCCTTCCACTGCTGGTGTTCTTCCTTTGCTGTTGCTCATTCCTCTTCTATCAGAGCACCTTCAGATCTCTATCAGCGCTTGTTGGAGACCCAGGCTTCGGTGGTGGCTCAGCTCCGACTTATGTCTAGTGATTTGACTAAGGTCGGTACTCGTGTTGTCTGGCTTTATGAGCTTGCTCAACGTGAAGATGCTGAGCACAGTGATGGTACTTCTACTAGTGCTTCTGATTCTGAGTCATGATTATCTTTTTTTCCTGTGTTCCTTTTACTCTTTGTCCTTCATGACAAAAATGGGGATTATTTTGGATTCTTTTGACCTAATAGTACACATAGGGGAGATATGGATTGTTTTGGATTGTTTTAACCTAGTAGTACACATAACGATAGATATGGATTGTTTTAGGCTGTTTTGACCTAGTAGTACACATAGGAGGAGATGAACTGTTTTGAACTTGAAAGGAAGTTGACCTATTTTGAATTATTTAATATATTTTTCTTTTCATTTATGTTCTTACAAGCACATTTTATTTTATGCATTTATGTTCTTGTTATTTCCCTTGCTATTCACAAGTATTTTGTTTGATTGTGTTTTAGGTAAGCAGCAATACATTCACAAATGTCTTCAGCTCTTCAAGACTTAGGACTAGATCGAGTCATATTGTAATAAGTCTGTGTCGTGATGTTTGACAATGACTAATTTTTTTTAGGCTTCTTAGTCATTGTATTATGTGGTTTTGTCATGAAATGCCAAATAGGAAGTTTGTTGGGTCTAGTGTATTGGCAAATTCCGTAACAAACCAAGTATATTGAGTTGTAATGAGTCTTGAAGTTCTTAAGTATGTTTGGACAACATCAGATGAAGTTATCAGAGTTTCCATTCGTGCTGCGTTCATTCAGACGTGAAAGTTCATAATTATCTTAAGATTCTGACCCTATGCGGAATAAATCACAATTGATTAAGACAAGTTCTAATTAATGTGCCTATGGATTCTCAACAAGCAACCACAATATTAAAACAATTAATATAATACTGAATATTAAATTAATCACACAAAATCAACACAATAATTTTGGTGACGAAGTGGAAAACTCGTGCGAGTAAAAAACCACTCTGCGTATCTCGGCTAGCAGCCCAATCCACTATATAGAGAAAAACTTACAACGATGATCAAGACTTATGGTGGAACTCCACCGACTCAAGTACCTTTAGACTGCAAGATCTCAAGGAACTCCTCAAGTCTGTATCCCACAGTTTCTTCAGAATCTCTGAAGTCTCTGCTGAGCGGATTGTCTCTGCAACTCTAAAAGTCGGAACTCCGACTACCAAACTTCCTCCTTGAGAACTCTGAAGGATTATGAATTTTTGGTAAGGTTGTGTTGAAGGTTTAAGAAAGAGTGATTCTCACCATTAACAAAGAAAATAAGAGGATGAAAGAAGTCTTCAATGGTGGAATCAAAGAAGGTTGGAAGCTTTGAAGGAGTTTGGCTCAAAGGATTTGTGTTTTCAACACTTGGGGGAAGGTGGCTACATGTTCTATTTATAGGTAGGGTAAAGATTTATGGTTTTTCAAAGTGAAAAGACTAAAAAATGCGTTCAGATTACAGTCGCGTTTGAACGTTTACTCGAACGCACCACGACCGCGTGCCTACTGGAAGACTCATTCGAACGCTACTCGAACGCACCACAAACGATTGCTCTCTGGAATGTTTCGTTCGAAAACTTCCTCGAACTTAACTCGAACGTTTGCTCTCTGGAATATTTTGTTCGAACCCAACAGAGAACGTGCCAATAACGCCACATGTTCGAACGCTGCAACTAACACAGTACTAACGGAAATGCTCCAGCTTTGCCTTTAAACAATCCAATTGCTCCAAGTTCTTCATTACTTATTACAACACAATTGAACTTGTTTTCTCACGGACATTGCCAATAAAAA
Source organism: Zanthoxylum bungeanum (assembly GCA_019454045.1). NCBI lineage: Eukaryota > Viridiplantae > Streptophyta > Magnoliopsida > Sapindales > Rutaceae > Zanthoxylum > Zanthoxylum bungeanum. The sequence continues at coordinate 98,578 of SKCR01039832.1, forward strand.
TATAGACCTAACAAGACGTTCGAACATATGTCGTTTGTGTCACTTTCTTATATACGTTTGAACAAAATCTTCCAGAGACCATATGTTCAACTTCCGTCAGAACTAAAGTGTCCAAAGACTAGTCGTTGGTGTAACGTTCTATCTTGCGTTTGAACGATTTTGCAGAAATGTTCGCGCTCGTCACGCGTTCTTAAGGCATTCGAACGCTTGTGCGTAAATCTTTTTTTTTTTTGGATGCGTTTTCAAGCAAGTGTTTAGACAAGTAAAATCCTACTTATAAAAAGAAACACATAGCTTCTTTACCAGAGTTGGAAAATTTTTACCTAAACTTATTTTATCTTTTGTTTCCAACTCTTTGAAGAGCACTCACTCTTGGAGTCTTAATCTCATATCTTCTTCTTTGTGAGTGATCTTCTTTATTTGATCACCATCAATCTTCCAAACACAAACCTTGCCAATAACCTAAACTTTCAAAGTTCTAAGGTGGAGATTGACGATCAGAGTTCCGACGAGTGAGTTTGCAAATTCAATTCACTAAGACTTCATAGGTTCTGAAAAAGGCTGCTGGTGCAGGTTCAATGAGTTCTTCGGATAATTACAGTAGTGGAAATAGAGTCAGTAAAGTTGTTGCTTAAGGTCTTTTCACCATCTCTGTAAGTTTTCTCAAAAAGTGGATTTGAGTGGTAACCTATACCCGGAGTGATTTTTCTCAATAAAGAGTTTTACACTTCATAAACAAATCCACTTGTCTCTTGTTTACTTTATATAAATAATTTTGTGTTTGGTTATTTACTATAATTAACTTGTTAGACTTAAGGGTGCTTGATATCCAGCCGTAGAAACTATAACTTAGTTGTGTCTTAGATAGAGTAAAATTAAATTTCGGAGTATTATACTTATTCTCTCATAAGTATATAGGGTCAGAAACTGTGAATTTTCACAAATATATAATTTACACTAGGTGGATAAAATAATATTTTTTAAACTTATATTAAGACTGCATCCGAGATCGAACAGTGAACATTTTACATAGATTTAAGCTTCACAACTATTGGAAATCACATAAAATATATATGCAGTATGAAGTTAAAATATTTACATCCGTAATAGGAAGGGAGAAAAAGAAAATATAGCTTAGGCGATTTTCAGGCCAATAATGGGCATATGGTGCCTTCAAGTGATCGGGTCAAAGAATGTCACACCTTCTTCCACCAGTGTTACGGTTACGGAGCTGCTCAGTCTCCTTCTTAGTTCGTTCAACATCCTCTCTAAGCTTACGAATTTCATCACCCGACTTTATTTTAGCTGATTGTGCATCCTCTAATGCCTTTAACCGAGCAGCGTGCTCCTCTGCCAATTGTTGTTCAAGCCTAGTAACTGTCTCTCTGAGCTTAGACTCGATCTATCAAAAACAATCAATATGAGGCAAATCCAGATTATTGCAGAATTGGAAAAAACACATATGCATGTCATAATTTGATGTCAAAACAAGAGGTATCAGAATACCGTCTCAGTAACTCGTTTGAGTAGCTCTACGTACGAATTCTGCATCTGCTCCTTCAGCTCTGAAATTTCTTGTTTTGAATATCCCTTGAAAGAATCAATCTCAGCTTGTTGATCACGGAGCTCAGTAGCACCTTTCTACATACCAACATTTTAAAATATAATATGTAAAAGATGACTTTTTTTTTTTTTTTTTTTGTACTGAAATGCTTGGAGAGAAACAGCACAAGTCTACAATAATGACAGTGAGGTCACCTTCAGCTTAGCAAAGATTTCATCTGTATAGGGCTGCCCACCATTTTTTACAATGACAGAGTTAACGAGAGAGAGAAGCTTCCCAACCTGCTCAGTTCTCTTGGTTCCATCCTTAGCCTTGTTATCAAAAAGCACACACCGATTTTCACATTGTTGAATAATTTCCTAAAAAGAAATTAAAATGAATGGGAAAATAGCAAATATTAGCCCTTTGATAAGCTAATATTAAAACTTCATATATTCAACATAAAATTCCAAAAATGAACACTCAACAAGCATATATACTGTTAAAACTTCACAAATGGACCAACCAAAAACTACTTGATCAAAATGATTACTCAAATTATCAAACTCTATAATAGTTCAGAAATAAACCTTTAAAGGCTTTGGACACTCTTCACCCAAATAATCTTCAAATGTTTTCTCATTTTCTTCAAGTTCGTCCCCTCCAGTGAAGACGACAATCATGTAGTCGATAATTTTGCTTCCAAACAAAGTCTGCAAGCTGCTTATTGCAGATTCTTCCTCTCGAGAAAATCGGGTTCTAACTGAGAAAACTACAAGGATTGCGTGGATACCGTCCTTGGCCATTTCAATACACTTGACAATTTCCTTGCCAACAAACTCAGAATCAGCAGAAAAATCAAAAAGTCCTGCAATGGCTCATAACATCAGTTTACTTACTAACCAAACATTCAACAAGCATGGAAATGGAACATTAGTCAATAACATTACCGGGGGTATCAATGACATTAATAATTTGGCCATCTTTGAGCGTGGTACTGTGCATTTCACAGGATTTAGTAACACCAGATGAGCTAACCCTGGACTTGAAGGCTCTTCTTCCGAGAATACTATTACCCGTCGCACTTTTGCCATTTCCGGTACGGCCAACTAAAACCACAGTACGCACTCCATTGGATGGACAAGTGATCTTGACCATCTTACAAATATCAAATTACCAGCAACGCTGTAATGCATTAATTTTTAATATCAAAACACTTCCTTTTCAATTCAAAATTTCACTATTAAACAAAAAGAATAAATTCATAAGGAATAAAATGAATATAATTCAGAATTGAAGATTAAAAAAATAACAAAAGCAAGTTTATTCTTTCCTGATTGAGCAAAACGACGGCTTTGTTGAACTACTTAATCGAAAAGAAATTGAAGATACTTACTTGAGAAGTGATAAAGAGAAGAAGAAATTATAGGAGAAAAGGACATACTTGATGAAGTATTTATAGTGTCAAGAGTCCAATGAGAAAGGATGCTTGCTGTTTAAAATGGAATATGAAATTGCTTCTTCGTGTCTTTCTCCATATTCGTACATTTGCATGCTTTTGTTTTCTAAGGAAATATCAAATGCTCTCTCATTTGCTTGCTTGCTTTTTTCTTTTAATTTTTTTTTTAATGAAAAGATACCAAAACGTTGGCCATTTACACAAGCAAGAGTTTATAATCATAAATATGTGGGAGTTTGTTTTTGTGAGAGTTCGTTTTTTGTAAGAATTTGGACAATCAAGAATTTTACCGGTTCCATTTAAGTCCGGAAGAGGTAGTTTGATGGTGAGATTTCCGACGATTAAAAAATATAGCTTTAAGATGAAACTTTTAAATTTGTTTATGTGAAATTCCCTAAAACAAATATATCTAGCTTTCCAACTATATATAGCATGTACTATAATTCATTATAGTTCAATCCCATTATTTTTGAAAACTAGACTGGACCGACAGGTTGAACCAATGGAACAGAAAATAAGCCATAAGTTTTGTTCGCTTCAACCTTAAAAATTGATCAAAATCGATGAAATCAGTGAACTAACCATGCCGATTCTTATCCTAAAATACCAAAAAATAAAAATAATATTTTTTATAATTTTTAATTAATTAAAATTAATTATGACATTAGTTGATTCTGTTAGTTCAACCGATCGAACCAATAACCCATTAAATATTTTATATTACCGATTCAATCGTGAATCTGATTTTTAAAAACATTGTTGAATCCCACTAATTCCCGTCATAGATAATTTAAGACTTAGTTTCATTCTTTGATTTGCTTATCCAAGTTTTCATATCAAAACACATATATTTTTTTTCCCTTTATAATTACGTACTTTGGAAATATAAAAACGCTCATATGTCAAAATATGTATGTTATAAGAAAACACAAACGATGTGTTAGTCATTAGGAGTGTATTTTTAGATTGCATTTGATAGTATTGTTTTAATGTTGGAATTTTTATTTCTCATTTACATTCATGGTATTTTGAACTGAGTATTTCATGTGGATTTTTTAAGGGTGATGTTATAAATTCATAACTTTTATTATACTTGTATATTTGATCTATTTGTTCCCAAGGGGTGTGGTTTGGTGGTGTAAGGTTCAGAATCTCACCTTGAGGTCCAGTGTTCGAATCCAGAGAGTGTGTTTCTTGTAAGAATCTAAGACAGCCGGAGGTTTTACCTGCTCCGCTTAAATTCGGAAATGATGATTTGGCGGTGAAGTTTCCAACCATTTCAAAAATATATATTTGATCTACTTTATTTTTTTAACATATGTGACAACAAACGTGGAAATGAGATTGATTATTTACTTGTAAAGAGAAAGAGATTGCATCTTATGAGGGAAGAATGAATTGAGGGAGAAAATGAAAGACTTGTTGAACTATTTATTTGGACAGAGAGTGGGCATTAAGAATCTCATGATCAAAGTTATGATTAGATGTATCTCTAACTATATGTTACTTTAATATCGAAAATTGAATTTAATATTGCTTTTGGATTTTTTAAGTGCTAACGTTATAAATTTATACCTTTTTATTAAACTTATAGATTTCATCAACTTTATTCTTCTAACATATGTGAAAATAAACGTTGAGATGAGATTGATTATTTACTTGTAAAGAGAGAAAGAGATTGCGTTGCATGAGAGAAGAATAAACTGAGGTAGAAAATGAAAGACTTGTTGAACTATTTATTTAGGCAGAGAGTAGTTGTTAAGAATTCAAACATCAAATTTAGGATTAGATGTATCTCTTATATATATTATTATATTATTGAAAATGTTATAAAAGAATAGAAAATAGAAGATGAGTAGACACCTTAGAAAGCTGCATGTTTTTCTTATTAATTCTGAATTAATGAAGACTATAAGGGTTTCTCTATATTTATAGGGAGGATTTATGGTGGGATAATTATATTTATTTAATATGAGATAAGTTACAAAAATAAAATAATAATTATCTAAATGATAATATATAAAAATTAAAGTAGTGGGGACCACATTACATATTTACAACACTCCCCATTAGGCATGACTATTTTAATCTCACATAATTTATTTGACTTGTGGACGTGATAACATTGCCTCATTAAAACCATGCCAGTAAAACCCAGTGGGACAAAACTTAGCCGAAAGAAAAAGAGTACAATGGACTTGTGTCACATCAATGAATATGCTCCCCCTAATGAAATGTTTCCCCTCAAAAGATATAATTAGGATAATTTACTAAGTCGATGTATGCCAACGATATATATAAGCTTCTCAAAAAGTGATGTGAGAAAAGCTTTCGTAAATAAGTTTGCAAAGTTATCAGTTGAACGTATTTGTTTGACATCAATTTGTTTGCTCTGCTGGAGCTCATGAGTGTAGAAAAACTTTAGTAAGATGTGCTTGGTTCTGTCTCCCTTAATGTACACTCCTCTAATTTGTGTGATATATCTAGCATTATTTTCATATATCACTGTTGGAATATTGTAGCAGAATTCAAGTTACATGTGCTCTGAATGTGATGGATAAGTTACCTTAAGCATATATAATATCTGTTTACTTGTCTGTGAAAGTGCTTCATGAAAGTCAGAGAGGTATCTTGCATGAGGGTCACAGAGGTATCTTGCATCAGCATAACCAACAACACCTGAATTTTATGTTAGCTCATTTGAATAGAATAATAACAAATCTTTTTTCTCATGAAGATAATGCAAAATATGTTTGATGCCATTTCAATGTCATCGAGTTGGTGCAGAATTAAATTTTATCAATAAATTTATCGAGGACTCAATATTCAAACTGGTACATTGAGCTAAATACAATAAGACACCAATTGCACTAAGATATGGTACTTCTGGACCAAGTATCTCTTCATTGTCTTCTTTAGGACATAATTAATCATTTTTAGGATCGAGAGATCAGACTACCATGAGAGTACTTAATGGATGAGCATTATCAATGTTAAAATGTTTTAAAATCTGTTCAGTATAGACAGAGTAATGGATAAACGCTCTATTAGTTTTATACTCGATCTGCAAGCCAAGACAATATTTTATTTTCCCCAAATCTTTCTTCTCAAATTCTCTTTTCAAATATTCAGCAGTTTTTAGAAGCTCTTAGGAGTTCCAATTAAGTTCATATCATCGACATACACTGCTATAATAACAAATCCAGATTCAGACTTTCTAATGAATACGCATGGGCAGATAAGATCATTTGTATATCCATCTTTCATCAAATATTCACTTAAACGATTATACCACATGCGTTCAGATTGTTTTAACCCGTATAAATATTGTTATAATTTGATTGAACACAATTTATGATCATTTGATTTATATGCTTCAGGCATTCTCAATTCTTCAAGCATTTTCAATGCTTCAGGGATTTTAATATAAATATCAGTGTCAAGTGAGTCATAAAGGTATGTTGTCACTACGTCCATAAGAAGCATGTCCAGTCTTTCAGAGACTGCCAAACTGATTAAAAATCAAAATATAATAGTATCAATCACTGGAGAATACCTATCTTCATAATCAATATTAGGTCTCTGTGAGAAACCTTGTGCAACTAGTCGCGCTTTATATTTAATGATTTCATTATGTATATTACATTTTCGTACAAAAATCAATTTGTAACCAACAGGTTTGACATCTTCAGGTGTCTGGACTACGGGTCCAAATACTTCACGTTTGGCTAAAGAAGTCAATTCTACTTGAATTACTCATTTTCATTGAGTCCAATTGTGTTTTTATCTGTATTCATCAACAATTTGGGATTTAAAATTTATTAATTTGAAATTATTAATTTGATTTTATATTACATTAAATTAAAAACTTAAATTAAAAATAAAATAAAAGAGTTTGAACTTAAATTTTTAAAAACTTAAGTTGCCTACGTTTCCTCTTGGGGTGAGATGAATCAAAGCTCACGTAGTTTCATTATATTTTTTTAGATAGTTCCCCATTAGTGGCCATTACAATTATTTACTCATCATCATTATATGTGCCTCTTGTTGATCCTTCAGCTCTTTTTCCGCTTGCACTTGCAGATGCATTGTCGAACAAGTCTTCAAAGTCATCAGGGACATCTTATTGTTGCCTCATATCATCTTGGGTCCAATCATCCACACATGTTGTTGCTTCTAAAGTGATTGGATGTAATGAAGACCGTCTCGCTTTCAAAATATTGCCTCCTAAGCTAAGGCTTGTTCAACCGTATCAGTGGAAACATGTGCTGCCAGAACCTCTTTAGCAATAATTGATAAAAGAGGATAGACATTTTGATGTCGGTTCCACTAGTTAAGTACTTGAAAAATTTTACTTACTAAACTTTCAGGAGGAAATCAAAATTTATTGATAAATAATTATCTAATTTTGGGTTGTTTATCGTAGTTTTCCTCTATTTTTATTTCGTTATAGTAACCAATGATCACATATACTAAGTTTTGTATGTATTATGGGTTCGCTACTAGATTATCATTATGATTGCAAGTTATATTTACTGACATAATCATTAAATAAATCTATTAAATCATTTTTTATTCCATATATTATTTTTTAACATTAATTTCATCATTTATTTCTAAAAATTCATAGTAAGTTTGTAAGCCATTATTCAAACCTTCTAATTTAAATTTAGGATAAAAAAACTATGGCAATAAGATAAAATAATGGAATGTCTTTAAAATAACTTAATCATTTTCTCTTCATAACAGTAATATCTTCAAATAAAATAATATCATTAACATTTAAACTTTCAGCATGCTTATATAGAGTACCAACAATATTTAAAAATTCAACGAGAAATAAATTTATTGTATGATAATAAACTCCACTAAAAATATTTGTTGCATCATTAAAAACTACATAATATATCTTTGTATTGAAGAACTTGAGTTAAAAGAAAATAAGTTAAATTCCAATGAGTGGGAACATCTCATGAAAATTTTACCGATTTAACACAATTTAATTTATAAAACATGGCTCATTCTCTATCGACATTAAAATATGATTAAATACAATTAAGTGTAATTTTAATGGGATTAATGTGATGCTCTAAATAATTCAAATCATCTTGAACACATAAATTAAAGACATGAATTGTGCAACAAAAATGAAAAAAATTGATCCCCCAAATTTGGTTGGCATATTTCTTTTAAATTTCTAATTGATGTAGTATTTGCAGATGTATTGTCAAAACTAATTGTTAAAATTTTACCTAATAAACATATTCATCAAAAATTACTTTAATCATTTTATAAATATTTTATGCAGTATGTTTCTCATCAAAAACTCTAAATGTAATAAGTCATTTTTGCATGTTTCATGATGCATCAATCTAATGACAAGTCACACCCACGTACGAGTGTGTTTGCCAATGATCACGTCAAATATCAAAACAAATAGAAAAATGACCTTTAATATCTTTAAATATGTCATTTAAAATAATTTTATTATCCTTGTGTAATTTTAAAAAAATTTCGTTTTGTTGTATTTCTAGGCATTTTACAGGCAACAGAATTTAAAGCATTTCAAACATAATTAGTAAAAGTAATTTTTTTACCAAAACTTAAAGAAAGATGTCACATCAAGTAACTTTAGCAAATTCTTCTCTATTTTTAGCATCAGAATATATAAATAAATCTAAAGAACTCGTACCTCTACTAGATGAAGCGTACCTGCCCATTTGAGTTTGTGTTGTATCAAGTTCAATTTCAATGGGATGACGTCTATCCAAGTGCTTGTTCATATTGTCATAGCCGTCTGTAAATTTGCAAGATACACCACAGTAGTAGTATATTGCTCTTGGACCTTCATTTTCAATCTCGACAAAATGAAAATGAGTTTTGAAAATATCGGAAGATCGAGACTTAACTTATCTTCTCCGTGTACAGATACTTTGGCTGCTCTCTTGAGTTGGGATATTGGACATTGTGTTCTCAGATGACCATGCCATTTTTTGGTAATATTAAGAATTGTAAAATTAAATCAATTGGAGAAATTGAAGATGAGAGAAATAAGAATGAGAGAATTAAAGAAATTGAGAATTGGTGTATTGAAAAAATGAAGTATGACCCATATTTATATATTTTTGAATTATTTTTATGATACCTAAATTGCCCCCAAAACTAACTGTTTTATTAATATTATTAAGGATAATTTAGTAATTTTAGTTAACAAAAATTATAAAAAAAAACAGCAGGGATCCGTTGAATGGCTCCTTGCATGCTGCCCTCGGTTCCAATCAAAACTGTACGATTTCTATAATACCTCATTTTATTTTTATCAAATTATTACCTCAGTTATATTCAAAGATAACCAAACCCTATAATTTTATATCATTACCTAAAGCATGTTTTTATGTCTCCTAATTATCAAAACAAAACAAAACCCATTACCCCACCTCTAATCCAATCAAACAACCACCACCATCATTTATAATAATAAATAATATTAGCCTTTATCTTATTTTTTTTGTTAAGATCAAGAAGGAGAGTGAAGAGAGAGTTTTGGAGAGCAATTCCAAAGATTTTTTAAAGCAATTTCATGGAATTTTAGAGAGAGAAATCGAGAGCATTTGAGGAGAATTTCTAGAGAGAAAGTCTATCCAGAAAGAGAAAGAGGCTTTTCGATGTCGTCCGATCTCCGTTTTCAATGAGTGAACACATCTGGAGAATCCATTCGACGAGACGAATCCAACGCCGCCGGACCGCTGTTGAGAATCCAACCCACTCGCTCTCACGTGTGTCCCACGTACCGCTGAGTTGTCTGCATCAAGCGCCCACGTGCCGTCGTGCGTGTACGACACCTCCTGGATCAGAATTTTCCCCTTGTCGAGATACGCAAGTTGGACACTTCGTTTGCCTAAATCGGAAATTCGGTTGTTGAGAAAGAGGAAAATATGGTAGTTATCTTTGTTTAACCGATCGTCGGTAACCACTGTTCTTCAGCCCCCGCCACCACCATCACCGGGATCCTTGAGACGTTTGCTGACCAGTGGCTTCTTCATTATGAAATTTGGAGGTCGTTGGAGATTGGTACGTGATTATTACCGTTTTGGGGGTGTAAACATAAGAATTTGGAAGTTTTGGTCTTAATTGTATATTTGCATGATTAATAAGGTAAATTTATAAATTCTGGTTTTCAAGGATTAATTAGTAAATTTGGAGAGCTTAGGACTATATGGACAGAGTAGGAAAGTTTAGGGGCTAAAATGAAAATTTAAAAAGTTTAGGGGTAAAATCATAATTTTGAAAAAATTAAGGGGTCTGATCGTAATTTAATATTTTTCATATTCTTAGCAAGGATATAGACATATTAAGGACTTTTGCGTGGATAAAGATAAGTACAATGCACAATGATTCCATTAACATAATTGTTTGTTGATTGGTGGTTGTTGTGATAGTCCATATATATTGGTAAAATTATAACTATATATATATATATATATATATATATTTGGAGATATTATATTGAGTTATTGAAAGCATGAGAAGTATGAATTCATGATTGTTGAGATGAGATCGATGGATTGAATATGAGATGTGATTGTTGTAGGCATTGCATTTTTACACATTAGCCCAATGATGAGTCTCGTATGGAGGCAACTACCTCTTTAGTCAAGAAAGTCGCGGGAAACGGAAGTTGGAAGGGTAAAGTTGGAAAATGTAATTTTTGTTGGATTTAACCTTGTTGTTTGGCTTCGGGTTGCTTGTTGGACCTCTGTTTTAAAACACACCAAACCCATTAAAACACATCTCAGAAATTAAATAATAAAACCAATTAAAATTAAACTTAAATTAAATTAAATCATATTCACCAATTAAATTGAACTTGAAATTAAATTAAATTAAATTCCTAATTTAATTAAATCACCTTCCTAAATTAAATAAATCATATCCTTAACTAAAAAGAATAAATCAAATCACCTCCCTTAATTAAAAGATTTTCCCTATCTCATTTTAATTAAAAGATATCCTCAATTAACACACAAATCCTTCTCCTACCCAAACAAGGTAAAACCCCCTCCCTTGGCCTATAAAAAGAACCATTCACCCATCTTTCTAAACCCTGGCTGGCTGGCACATTCACGCAAAATCACAAGAAATTGCATAGCTGATTCAAGCCCAAAAGCCTCCCAAAATTCACTTCATATTGCCGCACTACTCACATATCCACCAGAAGAAAACCCTAATAACTTAAGTCTTGAACAGCCACCACGCCCCTAGCTTCATCACAAATACACGACACCTAGCCCCCATGCAGACACCCCCTTCACGGTAACTGCCCCTTCTCACTGCCAAGCGTCCACAAGCCTCCCCCACTAACGTGCAAAGCAACTAACCATCCTCAGCCCCTTTACCTTAACGCCACAAATCGTTCATTGCCTTCACGCCCACTACACTCACGCCCACTGACCTGATCATCACGTTGCTGCCTCACCATCAAGCCTTAGCGCCACCTGCCACACTCACAAACTGCACACACACACTTAAAGCCCACTCAACACTCACGTACTGCCCACACTCACAAACAAAGCTCACTCATACGCAGCACCTATGTTGAAATAGCCTACCTTCACGTAAAACCCAAAAACCCCACTCAACTCATCACGCCACATGCCCTCAACAGATCACGCCACAAGCCACATATCAGCCCAAAGCCTAACGCCAATGCAGCCATAAAACTCTTCACGTTACAGCCCACTTCACCCATAAATCTGCCTCACGCCAAGGTCCCTCACTGCCCAGTTCAACGCCCCCATCACTGCCCAGTTCAACGTCCCCTCACTGCCCAGTTTAGCCACATATTCGCTGCCTGAAACCACACCATAAACCCCCCCCCCAAAACTACCAAAAATGCACCTAAAAAACAGCCCAAACCAGTCCAAAAAAAACCACAAAAATAGTAGCCTAAATTACCAAAACAGTGACCTGAAACGCGGCAGCAAAACAGCAGCGAAACGGAGTAAAAACAGCAGCCCGATCATCAAAAAAATGAGGAAAGACGTTGAGTAGCCAAACCGGAAAAGCATCGGATCAATCACCCTTCCAACGGACGTGTAACGCCCTTTCTTGAGAGAACAAAAGAGGTTAGACCTGAGGGCACCCTTTTATTCATTATCTTTCGTTTATTTTATTTCATCTGAATATTATCGCATGAGAGTCGTTTGAGGCATGATGTGATTGTTGGATGAGCGGGATATGTGTTCCCTTTCGTGGTATATCGGATGGAAACCCGGACGTAAATTCCGTAGCCGATTCCGAATGGACGGTAGTATGGTCTACACTCGGGATACAACGCCACGTACCACTTAAGATACACGTATCTCGTCTCATCCAAATTTGTATTTGAGCATGTCATAGTTCTAGGCCGTTTATTTATTATTTTAAGCATGATTTAATTTAGTCTTGTTATTTAATTTTCAAAGCATGGTTGTGTTATTTAGGCATGTTGTTTCTTCATTCTTTATGCATGATGTTTTGTTTAGTTTATATTTATGTCTAATTAGTTATTTGTTTACTTTGGTTTAATGGTTCAATATGCTCGTTGTGTTATATTGCGTGGAGTTGTTTGGATGAAAGCATGTTAGATCTAAGTACCATTGAGCATGATTATTGAGTAGACTCGGTTGATTAATTGCACAAATCATATCATCACAAGTGACATAAGTAAGAGACCATTCCGAACCCAACGGTTTGAGGTCTTCCCTTGCGAGGGGTGAGTGCAGCCTTAAATCTTTGTCCCGGTTCACACCGGGTGGCGACTCCATGTTATTTCGTACTTCCCAACTAGGCCGCGAGCCTAGAACAACGTCGTCAAGTTCTGTTGTCTACAGTCTGTTGACTCCACTGGAGATATTTTGAATCGGCCCCGAAATCATGTCTTGTGATGTTTATGATTTGTGCTTCAATTAATCGTTTCTATGGTAGGTTGAAAGGGGTTAATCAAAGGCTTTGTTGGAGCTAGGTGATGGTTGGGTGTCTTCCTTCACTCACTACCTTTTCATAAGGAAAAGCTGTGAAGACACCGAGATAATCATTACTTGTAGCTCGTTGTGACAGACTAGTTTGGAGGACTCGTTGTTTATTCCTGACACCAAGCGATAAGAGCCTAAGGGGCTTGGGTACTTAAGAGAGCCACGCCCCACCCTCTCTCTCTGGGGAATCTACAATGGGAAATCTATTCGACAGTTAGTCACACACCGTAACTCGTTGGCACGTATCGTAAGGTATAAAAAATGTGCACTCACTTGTGGTCGCTTGAACCCTTGAGTGGGGAGTCCTAGTTGTGGGTAATCCTTCGTCAAACGAGAGCCTTTGTCCACACATGTAAACCCACATGTGAACCATAGTTGTATGACCTATAGGGGCCACCCTTTATGCTTTTGATAACCCCATGCATATTGTGTCTCATACATCACATGCATCTCATGCATACATGCATCATGTTAACCCTCGTGTCTTAAAAGCCATCATAGATATCTGTTGGGTTAGGAAATATAAGACTTGTCGAAGAAGAGTTTAACAAATATTGATATCGAGGAAGAGGAAATCGAGAAACATAAAACCTTACAGCAATTATAGAAAGACCATGGTGGGCCCAAAAAAAAAAAGAGAAAAAAAAAGAAAAAAAAAAGAAAAAAAAAGAAAGAAAAAAAAATTGTTGTTTGTTTTTAGTCTTTGATAGTTAGGCATAAGTCTGATGATGAAATTGATTGCTTTAGGGTGAAACCTTAGAAACGATAAACCTTTGACGTGCTTCTATATGATAATTTGAGTAATTGATCTATGTTAGACTCGTAAGCACTTGATTATGGTTCTTAGTAGTGAAAACCTGAGTAGTTAGCAAAATGACTAGTTGAAGAAATTGTAGGTCGGTGAATGACCGTTTGCTTAGATGTCTATCTTGATTTGCTTATGTTATGATGTGTGGTATGGTTTAAAATGAAAGAAAAGTCTCTAAAGAAAAAAGAATTGAACCACCTATAACTGATAAGCGTGAAGCTACCCATGGGCGAGTATTAGGACCACCATGAGGAGAAATGCTACCTTAAAGGGTAGGTGTGTTGAAAAAGAAAGAAATAAAAAAAAAAGAAAAAAAAAAGTTCAAAATGAAAAAAAAAAGAATGAGACAAAAGAGAAGAAACCATGCCACATTGAGCACAGAAAAGCAATTGCAGGCATAATTGAGACATCTAGGTTGGTTTGACTCATCGATCCCGATTTTTGAAACGAAATCATTGAGTTGGCTTACCTGGGGATGAATCTGCAAAGGAACCTTTGCACACACACACCTTGAGTCTGGCTTAGATCATTTATTCAAAGACTTGGATTTGAGTTGCATTGAATGTTTTGAAGGTTCTCTGGTTTCAATACTGGGCATTCTTTGAGGACGATAATATGTGTAGCTATTGGGACTATTTCGTAGCATGTAATATAGTATGATGATATGGAAGGCCCCACCATGTGGTTCATCTTGACCAAGTGCAAACAGCGGAGACTAGAAAGGTAAACCAAGACTGGGGGCGACCAGTCTCCCACATCGCGAATCAGGGACATAACAAGATATTAAGTCATAAAACCAGAAAGAAGACTGAGCAATCACCTGGAGAACTGGCGGAAGACCTAACCCAACGAAATAGGAAATTCATTCATGCATGCATGCATACACGTAACGTATTTGCATTCTTTTTGTGTTTGTTTCGTTTTGTATTCACAGGTTTCAAAGAAGAAAAAGAGAAAGCGGCAAAGACAAGCTAAACAGAATCAGCAACACATCAGTATCAGTTTTGGGGATGAGTCCCAGGGTCGAAGCCCATATCAGTTTTGGTTTTGGGGATGAGTCACAGGGTTGAAGCCTATATCAGTTTCGGTTTTGGGGATGAATCCCAGGGTTGAGGCCCATATCAGTTTCGGTTTTGGAGATGAGTCCCGGGGTCGAAGCCCACATCAGCAGAGTTTTGGAATGAATCTTAAGGTCGAGGCCCACGGTGTCAGAATTTGGAATGAATCCCAGGGTTGAGGCCCATATCAGCAGTTTTCGAGAATGAATCCCAGAGGGTCGAGGCCCACATTGTCAGCAGTTTCGGGAAAGAGTCCCAAGATTGAGGCCCACATTAGTATCAGTCTGGGGCGAGGCCCACGTCAGTATCAGTTGAGGGCGAGGCCCACATCAGTATTAGTCTGGGGCGAGGCCCACATTAGTATCAATTTAGGGCGAGGCCTATATCAGCTTGGGGGCGAGGCCCTAAATCTATATCAGTTTAAGGGCGAGGCCCATATCAGCTTAGGGGCGAGGCCCCACATCAGTATCAGTTTGAGGGCGAGGCCCATGTCAACTTGGGGGGCGAGGCCCGCATCACATCAGATCAGTTCTGCCGAGAATGGCACTCCGAGAATGGAGATATAGTCCGGGAATGGACAGCTCGAGAATGAGCACGCCGGGAATGGCACGCCGGGAATGGCACTCCGAGAATGGAGATTTAGTCCGGGAATGGACAGCTCGGGAATGAGCACGCTCGGGAATGAGCACGCCGGGAATGGCACTCCGGGAATGGAGATTTAG
The DNA here is from genome assembly GCA_019454045.1 of Zanthoxylum bungeanum. NCBI lineage: Eukaryota > Viridiplantae > Streptophyta > Magnoliopsida > Sapindales > Rutaceae > Zanthoxylum > Zanthoxylum bungeanum. The sequence goes on from SKCR01039832.1 coordinate 114,181, forward strand.
TCCGGGAATGGACAGCTCGGGAATGAGCACGCCGGGAATGGCACGCTGAGAATGGCACTCCGGGAATGGAGATCGGTTCGGGAATGGACCACAACGGTGACAGTTCGGGAATGGACTTCATCACATCACATCACAACAGCACTCCGGGAATGGAGATCGGTTCGGGAATGGACCACAACGGTGACAGTTCGGGAATGGACTTCATCACATCATATCACAACAACACTCCGAGAATGGAGATCGGTTCGGGAATGGACCACAACGGTGACAGTTCGGGAATGGACTTCATCACACTACATCACAGATACACTCCAGGAATGGAGATCGGTTCGGAATGGACCATCATCATATCCGCGACACCCTAGGTACGGGGTTAGCACTCAGACATTTTGTGGCTCTCTAGGTACGGAGACGTCACTACGACACCCTAGGTACGGGGTTAGCATTCAGACCACAGCGATGCCCTAGGTACGGGGTTAGCACGCCAGGTACGGCATGTGGAGTATGTGGACTACTGTGGACTACCGAGGAGTATGTGGACTACTGTGGACTACCGAGGAGTATGTGGACTACCGTGGACTACCGAGGAATATGTGGACTATGTGGACTACCGTGGAGTATGTGGACTATGTGGACTACCGTGGAGTATGTGGACTATGTGGACTACCGTGGACTACCGTGGAGTATGTGGACTATGTGGATTACCGAGGAGTATGTGGACTATGTGGACTATCGTGGACTACCGCGACACCCTAGGTATGGGGTTTAGCACTATCAACTCAGCATAGAAGGCATACCAGGTGGCAGCTGGCGAGCCAGGTAAGTGAAAATGCATTGCATGTACTTTGATAGGATTGTCATTGTCACACACTGCACAAGTACCATCAAAGTGGGGGCGACTGTAGGCATTGCATTTTTACACATTAGCCCAATGATGAGTCTCGTATGGAGGCAACTACCTCTTTAGTCATGAAAGTCGCGGGAAACGGACGTTGGAAGGGTAAAGTTGGAAAATGTAATTTTTGTTGGATTTAACCTCGTTGTTTGGCTTCGGGTTGCTTGTTGGACCTCTGTTTTAAAACACACCAAACCCATTAAAACACATCTCACAAATTAAATAATTAAAACCAATTAAAATTAAACTTAAATTAAATTAAATCATATTCACCAATTAAATTGAACTTGAAATTAAATTAAATTACCTAATTTAATTAAATCACCTTCCTAAATTAAATAAATCATATCATTAACTAAAAAGAATAAATCAAATCACCTCCCTTAATTAAAAGATTTTCCCTATCTCATTTTAATTAAAAGATATCTTCAATTAACACACAAATCCTTCTCCTACCCAAACAAGGTAAAACCCCATCCCTTGGCCTATAAAAAGAACCATTCACCATCTTTCTAAACCCTGGCTGGCTGGCACATTCACGCAAAATCACAAGAAATTGCATAGCTGATTCAAGCCCAAAAGCCTCCCAAAATTCACTTCATATTGCCGCACTACTCACATATCCACCAGAAGAAAACCCTAATAACTTAAGTCTTGAACAGCCACCACGCCCCTAGCTTCATCACAAATACACGACACCTAGCCCCATGCAGACACCCCCTTCACGGTAACTGCCCCTTCTCACTGCCAAGCGTCCACAAGCCTCCCCCACTAACGTGCAAAGCAACTAACCATCCTCAGCCCCTTTACCTTAACGCCACAAATCGTTCATTGCCTTCACACCCACACTACACTCACGCCCACTGACCTGATCATCACGTTCCTGCCTCACCATCAAGCCTTAGCGCCACCTGCCACACTCACAAACTGCACACACACACTTAAAGCCCACTCAACACTCACGTACTGCTCACACTCACAAACAAAGCTCACTCATACGCAGCACCTATGTTGAAATAGCCTACCTTCACGTAAAACCCAAAAACCCCACTCAACTCATCACGCCACATGCCCTCAACAGATCACGCCACAAGCCACATATCAGCCCAAAGCCTAACGCCAATGCAGCCATAAAACTCTTCACGTTACAGCCCACTTCACCACCCATAAATCTGCCTCAAGCCAAGGTCCCTCACTGCCCAGTTCAACGCCCCCTCACTGCCCAGTTCAACGTCCCCCTCTCACTGCCCAGTTTAGCCACATATTCGCTGCCTGAAACCACACCATAAAACCCCCCCCCCCCCAAAACTACCAAAACTGCACCTAAAAAACAGCCCAAACCAGTCCAAAAAAACCACAAAAATAGTAGCCTAAATTACCAAAACAGTGACCTGAAATGCGGCAGCAAAACAGCAGCGAAACAGAGTAAACAGCAGCCCGATCATCAAAAAAATGAGGAAAGACGTTGAGTAGCCAAACCGGAAAAGCATCGGATCAATCACCCTTCCAACGGACGTGTAACGCCCTTTCTTGAGAGAACAAAAGAGGTTAGACCTGAGGGCACCCTTTTATTCATTATCTTTCGTTTATTTTATTTCATCTGAATATTATCGCATGAGAGTCGTTTGAGGCATGATGTGATTGTTGGATGAGCGGGATATGTGTTCCCTTTCGTGGTATATCGGATGGAAACCCGGACGTAAATTCCGTAGCCGATTCCGAATGGACGGTAGTATGGTCTGCACTCGGGATACAACGCCACGTACCACTTAAGATACACGTATCTCGTCTCATCCAAATTTGTATTTGAGCATGTCATATTCTAGGCCGTTTATTTATTATTTTAAGCATGATTTAATTTAGTCTTGTTATTTAATTTTCAAAGCATGGTTGTGTTATTTAGGCATGTTGTTCTCTTCTTTATGCATGATGTTTCGTTAGTTTATATTTATGTCTAATTAGTTATTTTTTACTTTGGTTTAATGGTTCAATATGCTCGTTGTGTTATATTGCGTGGAGTTGTTGGATGAAAGCATGTTAGATCTAAGTACCATTGAACATGATTATTGAGTAGACTCGGTTGATTAATTGCACAAATCATATCATCACAATAACATAAGTAAGGGACCATTCGAACCCAACGGTTTGAGGTCTTCCCTTGCGAGGGGTGAGTGCGGCCTTAAATCTTTGTCCCGGTTCACACCGGGTGGCGACTCCATGTTATTTCGTACTTCCCACTAGGCCGCGAGCCTAGAACAGCGTCGTCAAGTTCTGTTGTCTACAATTGTATTGGAAGATGTGTGCTATTATGTTACGTTGCCGGGTTTTATATAATAGTGGCTGGAGATGAGACAATATGTGATGAGATATATTTGTGGAATGATATGATGAAAAACCTTGGGAGTTGTGATGAGATACCCATTGGTTTCAATCTAATGTTATACTAGACCCGGATTAGCAATCATATTTGATGGATGTTTGTATTGTTGTGGGATGGATGCTTGAGATGATATTATAGTATGTTATTTTCATATATTATATTATATATATACTTTTATATATATATATATATATATATATATATATATATCTAATATATTATATATATCTCCCTATTTTGTTGTTGAGGTCATGTTGAGAGTATGAGTGTTTTATTTACTGAGCTTTTTAAGCTCATTCCCGCTTTTCCCAAACATTCCATGTAGTTCGCCAGCATAGTAGTAGCAGTACTAGATTTTGATCCATGTACCACAGTTATTTTTCGGGTTGGTCCGAACATTTAAGTCATCAATTTTTTTTAAGATTTGTGTTGAAATCATAATATTAGGGAGATATTCAGTGTTTTACTAAATTTGTAATTTAAGATGTACTATTTGCACATATTTGTTTGATTTGTATGACATATAGAATGCTCAAACTAAAGAAGTTCGCGAACCCCTTTCTAGGGTTGGACCCACTCTAGGGAGGGGATGTGACAGATTTGGTATCAGAGACTAGGGATTTAGATTCTGTAGACACATTGCATTAGATGAGGGTATTAAAAGGGTAGTTTTGTGTCTGTAGGAAAATGTCTAAATGTGGCCGTGGTACTGGTACTCAACGTGGGATAGGAATAGTTTGACGGTGCGTTAGAATATTGAGTATTAGTGTAGAGAGACCTCACACTTAGCTGGTAGATCCTGGATTGGATATAACTTTATCTGCTGTTTCGTCGATTATTGAGGGTAACAAGGGTTCTAGACCTATACTTCCAGTAGTTTCGATAACTACCCCCACCGTTATTCCTGTAGTTGCACAGATGGTGCCAATAGGTCGAAGACATATTTAGAACGTTGGCATTCGAGAAGGGAGAAGTTAAACTTTGTTGACACTAATGTATAAGCAAACAAAGGCAATAATTCAAACAAAACAAAAAAATATAATAATTAAAGTCAAATTAAGGGATATAGCAACTTGGTTGTAGGCCAAGAACATAGTCATCTTCGGATTGATGATCTTCTCATTGACCTTTGGCACGTGGAGACATGGGAATGTCACCGCGGATGATTTCAGATTGGAGATTGTGAGGAAACTTGACTTTGTTGTAGCCTTGGATGAAACTTCTTGATGACTATTCGATAGTGGTGAAGAGTTGCCAGGCTCTATCAACCATATTACTTTCTAGACTTCAGCGAACTGAGTCTGCAGAAAGAGCTATGAGATCATAGCTATGACAGAAAGTAATCTATTCTGAAAAAATATCATCATATCTGTAATAAACTCTAAGTTCCGGTCTAGATCAGGTAGTGATGATTTCTCCTCCTCATTTAGGATTACTGAATTCCCCTTTTACCTAAAAGCAGTTAAGGAGTTCTCTCAAGGCCGCTATTCCACTTCCGAAAGGAAGGGGAATAGAATAAGGCCTTCCGCTGTTCAAGCTATCGAAGAAGAGTCAATTCAATTGGCAAAGAAGAATGGCTTACCGTTGTTGATGGTGAATAGGCGCTATGGACAGTTTGCATCAGTGCTCAGGCTTGTTCCCCGGAGAACCCTCCTTGAAACTACTTTCGTAGCAATCGATTTATCTAGTGCATGATCATCGTTTTAGCTATTGAACTGGACCTTGCCTCTAAAGCTGAATATGAGTTCTATTCGAAACTAGCTCTGGCGGCTGCCCCGATCCGGAAGGCTATTTCCATATGACCTATCCTATCAAGCGGCTGTAAATACGACCGGGTAGCATGAATGAGTCTCCTATCAGTGAGCTGGTGTGATGGTATGATTCTAATTAGATGAATTGGGTGGAAATGAATGAATAGTCATCCATCCATTCTAGAATAATGGTTTCGATCCAGACAATAATACTTTTGTGGTGTTTATACTATTGATACAAAATATTACTGATGAATGGAGGAACTCACCAAGGCTGGCTTCTAAGATACCAGGATTTTTGGGATGGATTGGACTTGGTCCATGAATAAATCCATTTAAGAAACCGAGTTCAAACAAGGTGTCGAAACTTCATTGGCAATAGTTGAAGAAATCATGGATGTTGATGAAAACTGTGGAATGGTACATGTGATATCCATATTGAAAAATTACAGAATTATTTATGTATTAGATTAAACCATTTGTTTTTCCATTCTAAATGGTTCTAAAAATGAAACATCATCTCATGAAGTTTATAGGAACTCTTTCCACGATATTCATTGCAATCTCTCTGGGCAAAAGGGTGGATAGATTGCATAAAGGCAATTGTAAATATCCCTCCAAAGGTCTCGAACATATTTGGAATCAATAACTGCTCGATCAGTGACTGGTCATTTGCAAAGCTTTCGATAGATCTCCTTAGCTCTAGCAGCCTGTGAACTGGAGCTAGGATTGACAGAATAAGATGCAATAAAAGAATTTTGAATATTCATTAAGAACTCATGCATCTCTTTATGAGGAGCGATAGCAATAATTTATTCATGAAGAAGCAACTTCCATAGTATCCATACCTGAACGAGAAGGATAATAATTGTCATGGTGATAAGATGTAAAGCAAAGATGTGAGCGACCTGCAAAATCCTTCTTTTCAATAGTGGGAATCTTAAGGTGGTGGATTATGCGTAAACTGCGTAAAGTTCTTTACAGCTGTTGTCTGAGTAGGACCCCAATGTAGAGCATTTTTCTTTAGAAGACGGGATAGCTGGCTTGTATGTTGTGACACGTGTGGCAAAAAAAACATCTTAAGATTATTAACAATTCCAAGAAATTATTGGATATGTTTTGTGGACAGATTTTCATCAAGGAACCGAAGTAGTTCCTGTGCAATGTGAGGACCAAGCTGGATAAAATGGTATTTTTGGGGCACATTATCTCAGGAAAAGGTATTTTTGTAGATCCATAAAAGGTTGAAGCAGTTCTGAGATGGAGAGAGAGGGAGAATGGTGACAGAGATTTAAAATTTCTTGGGATTAATAGGCTATTATCAATGCTTCATTAGGAATTTCTCTATTATTGCTGCTCCGATGACTCAGCTGACGAGAAGGTACCGTTTGTGTGGACTGATGATTATGAGAGAAGCTTCCACACTCTGAAGAAGAAATTAACTACTGTACCGGTACTTACTCTACCATCCGGACTTGATGCATATGTTGTTTATACTGATATGTCACATCAAGGGTTAGAATATGAATAATACAGCCTATGAGAGTGATTGTCTATGCCTCGAGACATTGATGACTCAAGAGAAAAATTATCCCACCCATGTTATAAAGATGGAAATGACTATACATACTCTAAAGATTTTGGAGACATTATTTAAATGGTGCCAAGTGTGAGATTTATACTGATCATAAGAGTCTGAAATATCTTCCCACTCAGAAAGAGTTGAATTTGAGGCAAAGACATTGACTGGAGTTCCTAAGTAACTATGATTGTACTATTAATTATCATTCAGGAAAGGTCAATGTAGTTTCTGATGCACTGATTAGGAAGAATGTGGGTGAATTACAGTTTTTGGGAACCAGACAGAGAATTTTTGAGGAGTTGGCAGCGTTACATTTGAATTTCGAGATGTCCGATAGTGGAGGTCTTCTTGCCCATATGAAGGTTCGACCCATACTATTAGATAGACTCAAAATAGCACAGAGCGAAGATAAGCAATGTGGAAAATGGAGAGTAGAGATTGCAAGGGATGAGACTACTACATTCATATTGAGTTTAGAATATGTATTACTTTTTGGTGATAGAGTTGTGGTACCAAATACTGGAACGCTTTAGCATGAGGTCTTGGATGAGGCTCTTATGCTTCTTATAATATGCATCTGTTAGGGTTGGTGCTCTGAGCACCAATTTCTTATGTATTTCCCTATAAATACTCTTGTATATATTTTATTAATGAATAAAATAAACAGTTTCTATAATATAAATTCTTTTATTATATGGTAAAGACGTAAATGACCATAGAATTATTGGTAATGATACAGTTGCAAAAGCGTCGCAACTGACTTTGAGCAGTATTATAATAGTATCATTTTTTAACTGTTCCTGGTCAAGGTTTACAATTACTTGGTCAGTAAGTAAACCACTGAGACCGCTACGTGTCGTATATTGGAATGTTGGATTCTAATGGTTTCTCAATGAACCATGCGTCTCGGGAGACTCGTATAGACACGTAGGTGTTTATATTGGATAAACATTGAACGACTCGCAGAAGATTCTTAATCGATGGTACACCAACGTCAATAAGAATCTTCTCGGGTTGAGTGAGCATAATGATCCTTCAACTTGAGATACCATTGTGGATATATGTGTTGGGTTTCTAGGTTAGTCCCAAGGATCATTCAAGCAATGAAACATGTGTGAATAAAACAAATAAAAGTATGGCGGAATCATACTTACAATGATCGATTTTGCGATGCAAGGAACAACAAAAAACCTTGAAGCTCTCGGCAATGGTGCTCCTTTGTGCTCCTCCATTTTCGGTCAACTCCATGGATGAATCTCTAAGCTCCAAGCTTTGTGTTGTGATTCCATGCTCATGAATAGGTTTCCCTATCACCTTGGATGACTCTTCATGTGCTAGCATTGGTAAGATTTGCCACAAATCTTCCTAGTTTCTTCTTCTAGTTCACGGTTTGGAGAAGAGAAATGAGAGAGGAAATATTTGGCACTTGGCCAAAACTTGTGAGAGAAAAGAGATTTGTGTTGTTTTTTTTGTTTTCTTAAAACAATATTAATGAAAAATCAATTACAAAATTTGGTATATGGCTTTCAAAACGTCAAACCAAATTTGGAGCCAAAATTTCATTAATTGTCCCTACCAACCAACATCATGAATAGTGACTGCATGTCACTCACCAAAAAGGTGACTTGACATCTAACACTAAAGTGACAAGTGATGTGACGCGTGATGTGACTTGTGGGCCGCACTTGATTCGAAATGGGAGTGGGCCCGCAAACACTCCCGGGCTTGGGATCGCTAATTTCGAATTAACGAATTTTCCGTTGCGACGTAATTAAATCAAATTTAATTAAATAATTATGCCTAGCAAAATTACTATTCACATCGCTTACGAATTAATTCTAAATTAACTCGTTCGCCCGAATTATAATCTAATTTTAATTCCGCGTCGAAATCTAATTTCTTATAATATATCAAATATATTATTTTATCGATTAATTCCAAATTAATCGTTCTCTCTCTTTAATTAATATTTTATCCTAGATAAAATATCTCTGTAATTAATCCCATATTAATTTTCTCTCTCTACTAATTAATCCCAAATTAATAAAGTGCGAGTCATACGTCATCGGTGAATCTTCGGGAAGCGACCCATGAGATCCCCGGATATGTTGGCAGTAAATTTGGTCATCGGATTATCCGAACACGTACGTACCTAGTACTACGTTTTTACCGATTTACAAGACATGGTTGACTTATAGCAAAGCACCGTGCCTACCCAATTCTCCATAAATATTCTTAAAGGAACATGTAATCTATATCAGGCGTAATATATGTAGTATTGCGTATTACTATCCAGCATCGGATGTCACGTGCTAAGCCTGGGGCTGGAATTGTGTCTGCCCCGTACGAAGCACATATCGGATCTCTGGCAACTAGTCTCTATAATCGGATAATCATGACCTAGTCATATTATCCTGATGACTACAGTACATAGGAGCAATAGTTCTGTATCCTACGTGATCATCATCTCCACTATGACTGGAGTGATACTTTTGTCTTGACATCACACCCAATACACTACGATTCTCAATATACCCAGAAGAGGCGTACACAGAACCTGTTAAAGCCCTGGACGACCAAAACCAAATTATATTGATTGTCGCAAGTATTAGTGGTGCAAGTCTCAGGTTAAGACCAAATACACCTACCTTGATTCGGACTTCCATAGACACATAGTCATACTACCAATGGAATTCTAAGGGGTCTATCCTGAGCAAGCTGTTTCCGTACCATCGGTAAACACAACCTCCTATTACACTTGCATGAGTATCCAATACCCAAATATATGAGAACTATGCCGTTATGCTCCCATAATGCGCACAAGTGTAATACTAGTCTTTTACGCGTTATCGATGTCCAATCTCGATAATACTCTGACTAGGGATTTTTATGATTAAACCTTCATGGACTGATACTGTCTCATATCATCTCAATCCGGAACTAATCATATGTACCTTCTATCATTTATACATCTAGGTAATCCAATTACAATGATAAAAGGGCAATTGCCTTTGTCACATAGTTAATTTGTACAACAACACCATGATTTGTACAAATAGTGATGCTATTGGTCATAATTGTCCAACAATCTCCCACTTGGCCTATAGCCAATCACTCAAGTGTCATACACCTGAACTATGTACGGTTTGCTCAAACTTATGCTGAGAAAAGGCTTTCGTCAGCAGATTTACGGTGTTATCATCTGATGCGATTTATTCGATCATCACATTGTCACGATGTATGATCCAAATGAATCAGATGAATATTTGAAGTATATATCTGGATCGTTGATGAGACCATTAATTCTTTAGCCTGTGTTGTAGCCTAGCTCAGCTGCTAACAGAATTACTCCTAATCTGATTAGGATTATTATCGATCCAAAAGGCTTCTATTGCTACCTCAGCTGCAGCAATATTCTGCTTTTTGTTATTTATTCGGTAACAGTATCTTGCTTGGAAGATTTCCAGCTCACTGTTCCGTTATTCAAACTTTATAGTACCTTTATTACGACTTATAGTCATTTTTATCGGTTAGGAAACTTGCAGCAGTGAACCCAGTCACTTCAAGTTCTCATTCTCCATAACTTAAGAAAGCATCCTTAGTTCATCTAAGATACTAAGGATGTTCTTAACATCAATCCAGTGACTATCACATAGATTGGCCCGATTATGACTTCATATGCTCAAAGTATATGAGACACTAAGTCGCGTATATTTATTTCAATGTACGAGTTCTCGGAGAGTATTAGCAACTTTAAATCTATCCAGTAGATCTTTATTCCTAGAATAAAGGTTGTTTCTCCTAAGAATTCTATAGAGAATTTTCATGAAAGCCAAGCTTTCACCGATTATATTATGGGAATATCATTTCCAAGAAATGACATATCATCATTATTTAGGACATTCACTATCAGTGCGTTTCCACTAACCTCCTTATATACACAAGAATCATTTTCGTTTTTGAATTAAATCATACACCATTATGATTACATCAAAACGATATCGTTCCAAGAACGCAATGCTTGCTTCAATCCATAAATGGATCGAATTAACTTGCAAACTTTGTTTGCTTGTTTTGGTGCGACAAAACCGTCAGGATGTTGTAAACATCCTCCAAAAGGTTTCCGTTAAGGAAAGTAGTTTTGGCATTCAGCTGCCATATTTCATAAATGAAACATGCAGAATTAGCAAACATTGTCCAAATGGATTTAACCATGACAACAGGTAAAAGTTTCGTCGTAATCGACACAATGTTGATAACGATACCTTTTCGCTACAAGCCCAACTTAGTACGTTGGTGTGTTGCCTTCCATGTATGTCTTCCTTGATGACTTATATAGTACCAATAGGCACAATGCCTTCTGGTACATTAACTAGTATCTAAACTTGGTTGGTATACATGGAATCCATTTCGGACTTCATGGAACTTTGGCCGTAATAGGGAGTCGATACCTTGTATCACTTCCTCATACGAAGTCAGTTCGTATTCCTCAATAAGATTGACATCTTTTACGAGGTGAGATCAGAAACTCATACATCCCAGGTTGTTTTCTGACTCTCTCCGACTTGCGTAGTTCTTGTGTATTCAAAGATTATTGGTATAGTTCATCCTTGATGAACTATTTGTGTTCCATTAAGGAATCGATGCCTGGAATATAGTATACTCCGATTTTCATCGAGTTTTACTTTCCTCCCACTTACCACTGCATATTGGTATTCCTCTTAGGAAAACCACATGGCGAGCAACAATTACATTGTTCTCTAGTGAGTTGTATAAGTACTATACTTTGGTTTCCCTAGATAACCCACAACTTAGGCACTTATCCGATTTGGGTTTTAGTTTGGTATCATCCAAACATATGCCCAGCATTCCCAAATCTACAGGAATGAGAAACCCAGTTTATTTCATGTTCATATCTAATATGAAATCTGTCAAATAGATTTTTATGGAACCTTATTCAAAATAAGTTTTGCACTGTTTAAAGCTTATCCCTTGAAGGAAATGGTAGCTCAGAGCGACTCATGATTAACCTTATCATGTCCAACAAAATTTGGTTTCTCCTGTTCGGACACACTGTCAAATTGACGTGTTCCGGGAGGAGTCCTCATTGAAAGAATACTATACTCTTTCAAGTTTTGAGAAACTTATTGCTTAAGTATTTTCCATCATGGTCTAACCGTGGTGTTTAATACTTTAGCCGATCTTTTTGTCTACTTCGTGTCGAAACTCTTTGAATTTATCAAAAGTTTACGATTTGTGTTTCACAAGAAACACATAACCAAAATGTGATACCACATTCGTAAAGGTTTCGAAGTATTCATATCCACCTCTAGCCTAGCTAGATATGGGCCCACTTACGTTACTATGAACGAGGGTTAACAGATTCGTGGCACTTGCACTTTTACCAAGTAAAAGGTGTTTTAGGCATTTTGCCTAATAAACTAGATTCGTAGACATCATTTGAATAGAATCAAATCTGTCATAGTATCCACTCTTCAAAAGTGTGGATATACGAGTCTTGTTTAATGTGTCCCAGACAACAATGCCACTTATAAGTCTCAACTGGTTAAATCAGTTTGAGCTATTAATTTGTCATGTTATATGTTTGAGATTCATTTATATTCAAAATATAAATACTGTTATTCACATCTAATGTGTTTATCTCAATATCATCTTTATATAATAAAACACTTTAGTGTTCTAGAATATAAAGGTATATCCGCAACAGATTATACTCTGATATAGAGATAATGTTTATAGTCAAACTAGTTACATTCTAACAGTTTCCTAATTTAAGTACACACCCGAAGGGTAGTTCCTAAACTTAGGTATCTATGGTTAAAACAGCGACTCTCGTCCCGTTTCCGATTCGCAGGTAAATCTCAACTGAAGTCAGTATCCTGTTTATCAGCAGATTCTACACACCAGTACATATTTATGTACCACATCCAGTATCTAAAATCCAATTTTAATACTAGTAGTGAACATGTTAATGACAAACATATTTGAAGTCGGAGCCTTGCCCGTCTTCTCTTCCTTCATGTCTGCCTTGTCCATACGGCAGTCACGCTTCCAGTGACCCCGTTTTCCACAGTTTAGGCAGACATTTTGGGATATGTCTTTTGTCTTCCCAGAAGATTATAATGATTTTACCTTTGCCCTTTTTCACACCCCATAAGCCTTTGGCCAAGCCTTGGCCTTCTGGAATGTCGAAGTAAGATGCGCCTTGCGCTTCTTGCCCATTGCAAACTCTGGCTTTGCCTCCTTGAGTATAGCCATTAACTCTCCAAGAGTTTTCTATTGCAATTTGTACTTCTAAGATCTAAGGATAGATCTATGAAGATCTTTCAATTTCATTATCATACTATAAGGATCTAATCCTTAGTTCTGACTAAGAAATTAAGGAGTCTTTGCGACAAGCATAACGGATTAAGCACTAAAGTTATCATCGCATGAATATTCCAAATATCATGTTCTACTATTTGCTCAACTCCGGGCTTAGGCTCGAGACGTCACTCTATCAAATAAAGTAAGTTCTCGGTTCCCAGAACTATCCTGAGATTTTATTCCCAATTTGAAAATTAAAGCCGTTTAAAATTTTTTACCCAGGATTATGTTTTAAACACTAATCTTTCAATTTTATCTTGATTCTAATAGTCCAACTATTTAATCAACGATTTTAGGTACCATTTATTATAATGATTACTATAGTCTAACTATATAATTAACTATAATTTAATAGGTTAAATTCAATTATATTGATTACCATAATCCAATTATAAAATCAACTATTAATGAAGTAGTTTGAATACAGTCCAACTGTTTTAATTAAAACAACGATTAAATATTATTATTTGACGAAAAAATGAAATGAGCGCGTATTGGCAAGTAACTAAACGAATATTGCAAATTTAATACTTGCCTCCCACTATTTTTCGACGAGCCTCTAACCCTCTGTGGAGTACTCGGGAAACCTTGTTTCCTAGTGGGCTAGGATCCCGTTAAATAACACACAATCTTGACTTTGGCCAACAAATTATATGATAATTAACTAGGTAGATCTCTAAGATCAATTGGATCTCATCCAATTCCTAGATCCAGTATGTGGACGTCCAAGTCCGAAACATATATCTTATATATGCCAATATATCCAATATATTACCTAACATTTTTCCTCTGAATCAACTAAGCCTTGACTTTGGCACAACAACTTAGTGATCCCAGTTAAGCGGAACCCATTGACTTGGAAAGCTTCGTAATCGATGTCGATGGACAAGAAGTGATCTTGACTTTGGCCAACAAATCACAACTTGGATAAGACACCGATATGGAACAAAGCCTTCATGATTCAAACACATCCGCGACGGACAAAGGTCTTGACTTTGGCCAACAAACCAGTGTCAATCTTGGATCTTGAGTAAGAATCACTCAATGGAAGGAAAAACGCTTAATATGTATTGAGGGTTTTTCACGTAATTGGCAACCAATTAATTATCTTTGTTAAGGTCTCATCATCATACACCCTTAAACATGCATTCTAAAAACATAATAAGGCGCGTATAAATAAATAATAATGATATGCAGATGGATATTTAACACATTGTTCCTAGAACAAATCTCTCATTTTCCTCTCTCCCGCTAGCACAAGTATTACTTCTACCCATTACATAACACTTCTAAAGAAACCTCATTTACATTGAGGGGAATAGGTGAGAAGAGAAATACAAAGAGTCAAGAGGTAATAGGCTGGACACGCAGGTCCAATTAATAAATTCTAAATTTATTACAACAATTTCCAAAATTGCCCTCACCCTCTAATATCCATCTGATATTCATTATTCATACATCGCATCCATGTATTCACACAAAGCATATTATCAATCAATCTAATCCAATTAATTAATATGAAATTAATGACCATCCAATGTTCAAACAACGATTTGATTTTGCGCGAGTCAAACTCGTTTTGCGAATAAGTACTCAAAGTACGAATTCTTGAATTATATTAAATTACAATATTAAATCCAATTCAATTTGTATTTAATACTAGTTCATTTATTTAATTCCAAATTAAATATTACACTCTTTAATGTGCCTTTACGACTTAGATTCCAAATCTAATCGTTACGGGTCTCAAAGCCCAATTAACATCCAATGTCAATTTAATTAAAGTCCAATGGGCTTTCAATTAATTTCTAAGGCATGGAATTTGGTCAATATGGGTCAAACCCAAATACCAAAGCCCATTTAAGGAATCACCCTTATTTTCCAAGAAACCAATTTAGGCCCATTAGGCCCAATTAAAGTTTTAAAGGTCCATTTAGTAATATTTGGACTTTATGGATATGGTTTTGGGCCCAATTGGATCCAACCAATTAGCCTAAACCAAACTTGGCCCAACCAAGCCCATTAAGCCCAAATACAACTTTACAAGCCCAATTCCAAATTTGGCCCAATTAATTAAATTACCAAAATTCTAAATTTCATAATTTAATTAACCTAAAGTGTATGCCATAATTAATTAACCAAATTAATATTTCCAAAACACCAATTTACTCAATTAATTATGCTAATTATCATCAACACTTGTCCAACATATTTGAATCAAAAAATCAATCATTTTCTTTGCTACAACCTCACGGCAATTTAGGGTTTTACATGTCCGATTTCGAATTCAATCCAATTAAATCCTAAATCAACATTTCCCAAATGATTTCAACTCATCCAATGATCAAAATCAAAAATCACAATGACTTAGGGCAAGCCATAACTTTCGGCCAAGCCAAAATATTGGGGAAAAATTGATCCAATCCAATTTTCACAATCAAATGATCATGCATAACACTATGTTATCATAATTTAAGCATACTCAAACAATCAATTTCACTCAAACATGCTCCAATCAATTTTACCCAATTTTACCATAATTACATTTCATGCTCAAAATGGCTCTGATACCATTGTTGGGTTTCTAGGTTAGTCCCAAGATCATTCAAGCAATGAAACATGTGTGAGTACAACAAATAAAAGTATGGCGGAATCATACTTACAATGATCGGTTTTGGCGATGCGAGGAACAACAAAAAACCTTGAAGCTCTCGGCAATGGTGCTCCTTTGTGCTCCTCCATTTTCGGTCAACTCCATGGATGAATCTTCAAGCTCCAAGCTTTGTGTTGTGATTCCATGCTCATGAATAGGTTTCCCTATCACATTGGATGACTCTTCATGTGCTAGCATTGGTAAGATTTGCCACAAATCTCCTAGTTTCTTCTTCTCTAGTTCACGGTTTGGAGAAGAGAAATGAGAAGGAAATATTGGGCCCTTGGCCGAAACTTGTGAGAGAAGAGAGAAGTGTGTTGTTTTTTTGTTTTCTTAAAACAATAATAATGAAAAATCAATTACAAAATTTGGTATATGGCTTTCAAAAAGTCAAACCAAATTGGGATCCAAATTTCATTAATTGTCCACACCAACCAACATCATGAATAGTGACAGCATGTCACTCACCAAAAAGGTGACTTGACATCTATCACTAAAGTGACAAGTGATGTGACGCGTGATTTGACTTGTGGGCCGCACTTGATTCGAAATGCGAGTGGGCTCGCAAACACTCCCGGGCTCGGGTTCGCTAATTTCGAATTAACAAATTTTCCGTTGCGACGTAATTAAATCAAATTTAATTAAAATAATTATGCCTAGCAAAATTACTATTCACGTCGCTTACGAATTAATTCTAAATTAACTCGTTCCCCGAATTAAAATCTAATTTTAATTCCACGTCGAAATCTAATTTCTTATAATATATCGAATATATTATTTTATCGATTAATTCCAAATTAACGTTCTCTGTTTAATTAATATTTTATTCCCAGATAAAATATCTCCGTAATTAATCTCAGATTATTTTCTCTCTCTACTAACTAATCCAGATTAATAAAGTGCGAGTCATACGTCATCGGTGAATCTTCGGGAAACGACCCATGAGATCCCCGGATATGTTGGCAGTAAATCCGATCGTCGGACTATCCGAACACGTACGTACCTAGTACTACGTTTTTACCGATTTACAAGACATGGTTGGCTTCTAGCAAAACATCGTGCCTACCCAATTCTCCAGAAATATTCTTAAAGGAATATGTGATCTATATCAGGCGTAGTATACATAGTATTGCGTATTACGATCCAGCATCGGATGTCACATGCTAGGCCTGGGGCTGGAATTGTGTTTGCCCCGTACGAAGCACATATCGGATCTCTGGCAACTAGTCTCTATAATCGGATAATCATGACCTAGACATATTATTCTGATGACTGCAGTACATAAGTGCAACAGTTCCGTATCCTACGTGATCATCATCTCCACTATGACTGGAGTGATATTTCCGTCTTGACATCACACCCAATACATTATGATTCTCAATATACCTAGAAGAGGCGTACACAGAACCTGTTAAAGCCCTGGACGACCAAAACCAAAGTATATTGATTGTCGCAAGTATTAGCAGTGCAAGTCTCAGGTTAAGACCAAATACACCTACCTTGATTCGGACTTCCATAGACACATAGTCATACTACCAATAGAATTTCGAGGGGTCTATCCAGAGCGAAGCTGTTTCCGTACCATCGGTAAACACAACCTCCTATTACACTTGCATGAGTATCCAATACCCAAATATATGAGAACTATGTCGTTATGCTCCCATAATGCGCACAAGTGTAATACTAGTCTTTTACGCATTATCGATGTCCAATCTCGATAATACTCTGACTAGGGATATTTAATGATTAAACCTTCGTGGATTGATATTGTCTCATATCATCTCAATCCGGAACTAATCATATGGACCTTCTATCATTTATACATCTAGGTAATCCAATTACAAATGATAAAAGGGCAATTTTCTTTGTCACATACCACCATGATCTGTACAAATAGTGATGCTATGGGTCATAATTGTCCAACAATATGAAGTATCCTCCACACTTCGATGGTAGTCACATCGCCGATCTATTTAGATCAGACATCCGTCTGTTCGTTGGGTGTGGACTGATCCTCATGATATCTTGTGCGTATCAAGATAGGATCCGTCAATTTTGTGTACATAGCATAGGTATCCATTATGGAATTAGCAATCTGTTAAATCCATGGGCCCGTGGTATACTGTAGAAATCAGTTCTAAGTGTTATTTAAGAGATTGCTAATAGAATCGTCGACGGGATTATACCTAAAGAGATTTGACGTTTACATCTGTATCTCTGGGATAATCCGGATGCCTGTGACGGAAGGATTATACGTATGTAGTGACCTCAACTTGTATGGTTCAAAGATTTTATCTGTGTTCGTCATAATTTATGGGTGGGTAGATTATTGACACGAAATTGGATTTCGTGACGGATATGCTTGAACCTAGAGAGTCTCACTAATGAGATATACTCGTAGGGTACTAGGGAAACTTTTATAAATAATACTGATTATTTATAAGTCGTTTAACGGTTAAATGAAAATACATGCTTTTGAGATCTTTCGGTCATTTATTAAATGTCGAATTATGATATTTGACATTTATTATTAATATATGTATTTTGATTATTTATTGTAAATATAATACATATATTTGAGATATTTATATTTAGTTTTTTAATTATCCAAATGTTGAATAATTAAATTAATTAAATATTTAAAATCTTAATTACTTAATAAAGTAAGATAAATGGCATGTTTTAATTGGTTTTCTTGGCCAATTTTGATTGGTTGGATTGTCATGATTTAATTGGTTTATTTGTGATAAGGATTGAATTATTTGATGATTTAACACCACAAATAAAAAATTAAATCATTTTCCAATTTGTGAATTAATGAAATAAAATTGAAAAATAAGTGGCTATTATTTTTTCCCTTGTTTCGGTCATTGAGGGAAATCATAAAAACCATTTTTTTGTTTCATTATTCTAAGAACCCTAAAACACAAATACAAAGAGAGTAAGAGAGAAATGGAGAAAGAAAAGGAAGAAAATCTTGAAAATAAGGATTTTTAGTAAGTTTTTCCTTACTTTTTCTTTATGAAAATTCTTTCTTTCATACTAGGATTCTATATGAGTATCTTAGTTTCTTATTTACTCTTTTATGGATGTGTTTTTGATGATTGGGAACTTAGATGAAAGATGTTAGCATGTATAAATTTAAAGAATGTTAATTAGGTGTAATTAAGTATTCTTTTTAACCATTTAATGGTAGTTGCCATTCTAGAGTTACTTAGCCACTCATGATTGACCTATAATTGTTCTTGAGCTATTTCATAATAGTGATACTAGATTGGTGTTATGAGAATTGAATTAAAGTATTGAATTTAATTAATTTGGTGTTAGTTTTGTTAATTTGTGAAATTATAAAATTAGGGTTTTTAACCTTCACCAAATTTGGGGATTTTCATATATGTGATGAGATTTGATGTATATTTAATGTATATTAAATTTGGAAATTTTTGGATTTGATATTGACATGTTTTGAACAAAAAGGACCAAATTGTATATTCTTGAAAGTATAGGGACCTCTCGGCAATTTCTGAAAAATTATTTTCTGAAGTTACAAAATTGTATTTTCATGTATAAGACATGTATAAATCATTTTAGAATTGATTTGGAATCAATTAGAATTGTATTTGACAATTAAGTACTAAAATGATTAAAATACAAAGTTTTGGGGCAAAATGGTAATTAATGAAAAATCTGATTTTTGGGTAAAAAATTTAGTTTTTGAGTATTGAGTAATTAAGATAATTAGTTTATTTTAATTAGCAAAGAAAAATAATTGAAATCGGAAAATTTTAATTTTCCTCGTTCCGTTGCGTTTACCCGAATTACCGCCCGAAACCCCCAACAACATCCTGGAAGCATCAAGATATATCAAAATCTGAATAAAACATATTGATGGCCGGGAATAAAGAGAGAGATTTCAGAGTTTGTATCTCGGTGTTTGGTTTGTCAGCAGGTTAAGACAGAGCATCAACATTCAGTCGGGTTACTCCAGCCTCTACCTAAACCTGAGTGGCCATGGGAAAACATTACGATGGATTTTGTAGTAGGGCTGCTGAGGACACAGAAGGGCTATGATGCAAACTGGGTGATAGTGGATCAATTGTCTAAATTTGCCCATTTTCTACCGATTCGAGTTACACGGGGACCAGAGAGACTAGCGAAACTTTATGTGGAGCACATAGATCGATTATATGGTGTACCATTTTCGATTGTATCAGATAGAGATGCCAGATTTACTTCTCATTTTTTGGCAAAGTTTCCAGAAGTTTATGGGATCGAAGATTTTTTTGAGCACCGCATTCCACCTACAGACCGACGGACAGTCAGAGAAGATGATTCAGACGCTAGAAGATTTGCTGAGATTGTGTGTATTGACAATTATTGAGAGTTGGGACGGGCATTTACATCTGATAGAGTTTGCCTACAACAATAACTTTTAGGGTAGTATCGGCATGGCTCCATTTGAGGCTTTGTATGAGAGGAGATGTAAGACTCCTTTGTTTGGGGAGGTTGGAGATATACAGATTCATGGTTAAGACTTGGTAGATAAAAAAATCTGAGAGGATCAGGCTGATCCGAGCTAGAAAGTTAGAGGTGTAGAGTCGACAGAAGAGTTATGCTGACAAAATGAGGAAAGACTTGAAGTTCCAAGTGAGGGATAAAGTCTTTTTGAAAGTCTCTCTTTAGAATGGAGTTTTGAGATTTGGCTGGAAGGGAAAGTTGACACCGTGCTATATTGGTCCTTTGGAGATTTTGGAAAGAGTAGGCAAACTGGCATACCGTCTGGCATTGCAACCGGATTTGGAAAGGATTCATAAAGTATTTCATATATCTGTGCTGAAGAAATATGTACCAAACCTTTCTCACATCTTAGAGTCAACCGGTGAAGTCGAGCGAGAACCTGACTTATGAAGAAAAGACTGTGAAGATCGTGGATCGAAAGATTCAAGAGTTGAGATCCAGACGTATTCCACTTGTGAAGGTCATGTGGTCTAATCATCACATACAAGAGGCGACTTGGGAATTGGAATAGGATTTGAAGGAGAAATATCCATAGCTGTTTGAGGATTGAGAAATTTCGAGGATGAAAGTTTTTTAAAAGGTTGGTACATTGTAATACCTCATTTTATTTTTATCAAATTATTTTCCCAATTATATTCAAAGATAACCAACCCCAAAATTTTATATCATTACCTAAAGCATGTTTTTATGTCTCCTAATTATCAAAACAAAACAAAACCCATCACCCCACCTCTAATCCAATCAAATAACTAACACCACCATTTATATTAATACATAACATTAGCCTTTATCTTATTTTTTTTGTT
Organism: Zanthoxylum bungeanum; assembly: GCA_019454045.1. NCBI lineage: Eukaryota > Viridiplantae > Streptophyta > Magnoliopsida > Sapindales > Rutaceae > Zanthoxylum > Zanthoxylum bungeanum. Next base: position 135,153 of record SKCR01039832.1, read on the forward strand.
AAGATCAATATACACAAGTTAGATACTTCGTTTGCCCAAATCGAACCTTCGGTTGTTGAGTAACGAGCAAAATATTGTAGTTATCGTTGTTTAACCGATCGTTGGTAACCACCGCGTTTCAGCCCCCACCACCACCATCACATAGATCCTTGAGACATTTTCTGATCAACAGCTTCTCGTTGTGAGATTTGGAGGTCGTTGGAGATTCGTACGTGATTATTACCATTTTGGGGGTGTAAATGTAAGAATTTGGAAGTTTTGGACTTAATTGTATGTTTACTTGATTAAGAGGGTAAATCTGTAAATTATGGTTTTCATGAATTAATTAGTAAATTTTCAGAGTTTTAGGACTATATGGACATAGTAAGAAAGTTTATAGCTAAAATGAAAATTTAGAGATAAAATCATAATTTTGAAAAAAATGAGGGGCCTAATCGTAATTTATATTTTTCGTATTCTTAGCAAGGATATAGACATATTAATGACTTTTGCATGGATAAAGATAAGTACAATGCATGATGATTCCCTTATCATAATTATTTGTTGATTGATGGTTATTGTGATAGTCCATATATATATATATATATATATATATGAGTTAGTGAAAGCATTAGAAATATGAATTCATGATTGTTGAGATGAGATTGATGGATTGAATATGATAAATGATTGTATTGGATGATGTTTTTTCTTATGTTATGCTGCTGAGTTTTGTGTAA